>NC_069481.1:21454945-21462445 GCF_026875155.1 Cherax quadricarinatus | reverse complement strand
ACTGTGGATGATTGTCGATGACTGTGGATGATTGTGGATGACTGTGGATGATTGTGGATGATTGTGAATGACTGTGGATGATTGTCGATGACTGTGGATGACTGTGGATGATTGTGAATGACTGTGGATGATTGTGGATGATTGTGAATAACTGTGGATGATTGTGGATGATTGTGGATGATTGTGAATGACTGTGGATGATTGTGGATGATTGTAGATGATTGTGAATGACTGTGGATGACTGTGGATGATTGTGAATGACTGTGGATGATTGTGGATGATTGTGGATGACTGTGGATGATTGTGAATGACTGTGGATGACTGTGGATGACTGTGGATGACTGTGGATGATTGTGAATGACTGTGGATGATTGTCGATGACTGTGGATGATTGTGGATGAGTGTGGACCTGTGTGATCTTCACTGGCTGGGAGTCCATGGGTCTGTGACCATAACTTATTAGAGATGGTAGGAGAATAGATGGGTCTGTGACCATGGCTTCCTGTGATGGTGGGTCTGTGACCATAACTTATTAGAGATGGTAGGAGAGTAGATGGGTCTGTGACCATGATTTATTAGAGATGGTAGGAGTAGGTGGGTCTGTGACCATGACTTATTAGAGATGGCAGGAAAGTAGGTGGGTCTGTGACCATGGCTTCCTAGAGATGGCAGGAAAGTCGGTGGGTCTGTGACCATGACTTCCTAAGATGGCAGGAAAGTAGGTGGGTCTGTGACCATGACTTATTGGAGATGGCAGGAAAGTAGGTGGGTCTGCGACCCTGGCATCCTAGAAATGGCAGGAAAGTAGGTGGGTCTGTAACCCTGGCTTCCTAGAAATGGCATGAAAGTAGGTGTGTCTGCGACCCTGGCATCCTAGAGATGGCAGGAAAGTAGGTGGGTCTGTGACCCTGGCTTCCTAGAGATGGCAGGAAAGTAGGTGGGTCTGTGACCCTGGCTTCCTAGAGATGGCAGGAAAGTAGGTGGGTCTGTAACCCTGGCTTCTTAGAGATGGCAGGAAAGTAGGTGGGTCTGTGACCCTGCCTTCCTAGAGATGGCAGGAAAGTAGGTGGGTCTGTAACTCTGGCTTCCTAGAAATGGCAGGAAAGTAGTTGTGTCTGTGACCCTGGCTTCCTAGAGATGGCAAAAAAGTAGGTGGGTCTGTGACCCTGGCTTCCTATAGATGGCAGGAAAGTAGGTGGGTCTGTGACCCTGGCTTCCTACAGATGGCAGGAAAGTAGGTGGGTCTGTGACCCTGGCTTCCTACAGATGGCAGGAAAGTAGGTGGGTCTGTGACCCTGGCTTCCTACAGATGGCAGGAAAGTAGGTGGGTCTGTGACCCTGGCTTCCTACAGATGGCAGGAAAGTAGGTGGGTCTGTGACCCTACCTTACCAGAGAAAGATAAAAGGTTATAATTAAGGAATCAGAGTCCTGGTTACGTTTACAATGTCTGCTGGGAAGTAATCACAATGGTTGGTCCCCACGCACGGCTGTCTACCAGCCTGAACCATCACTCAAATATCAGTGAAAATGTATGATCATGTGTAGGATCACGGTGTATGATCATGCTAGTTAGTCAGGATCACGGTGTATGAGCATGCTAGTTGTGTAGGATCACGGTGTATGATCATGCTAGTTAGTCAGGATCACGGTGTATGAGCATGCTAGTTGTGTAGGATCACGGTGTATGATCATGCTAGTTAGGTAGGATCACGGTGTATGATCATGCTAGTTAGGTAGGATCACGGTGTATGATCATGCTAGTTAGGTAGGATCACGGTGTATGATCATGCTAGTTAGGTAGGATCACGGTGCATGACCATGCTAGTTAGGTAGGATCACGGTGTATGATCATGCTAGTTAGGTAGGATCACGGTGTATGATCATGCTAGTTAGGTAGGATCACGGTGTATGATCATGCTAGTTAGGTAGGATCACGGTGTATGATCATGCTAGTTAGGTAGGATCACGGTGTATGATCATGCTAGTTAGGTAGGATCACGGTGTATGATCATGCTAGTTAGGTAGGATCACGGTGCATGATCATGCTAGTTAGGTAGGATCACGGTGCATGACCATGCTAGTTAGGTAGGATCACGGTG
The DNA here is from genome assembly GCF_026875155.1 of Cherax quadricarinatus. Classification (NCBI taxonomy): domain Eukaryota; kingdom Metazoa; phylum Arthropoda; class Malacostraca; order Decapoda; family Parastacidae; genus Cherax; species Cherax quadricarinatus. Next base: position 21,460,345 of record NC_069481.1, on the reverse strand, counting down.
TATGATCATGCTAGTTAGGTAGGATCACGGTGCATGACCATGCTAGTTAGGTAGGATCACGGTGTATGATCATGCTAGTTAGGTAGGATCACGGTGTATGGTCATGCTAGTTAGGTAGGATCACGGTGTATGGTCATGCTAGTTGGGTTTGGATCACGGTGTATGGTCATGCTAGTTAGGAGGATCACGGTGTATGATCATGCTGTTAGGTAGGATCACGGTGCATGATCATGCTAGTTAGGTAGGACCCACGTGTATGATCATGCTAGTTAGGTAGGATCACAGTGTATGGTCATGCTAGTTAGGTAGGATCACGGTGCATGATCATGCTAGTTAGGTAGGATCACGGTGCATGATCTGCAAAGTTAGTAGGATCACGGTGTATGGTCATGCTAGTTAGGTAGGATCACGGTGTATGGTCATGCTAGTTAGGTAGGTTTCACGGTGAAATGTTTCATGCAGTTGGGTTTGGATCACGGTGCATGATAAATGCTAGTTAGGTAGAATCACGGTGTAGGGTCATGCTAGTTAGGTAGGATCACGGTGTTTTGGTCATGCTATTTTGGTAGGATCACGGTGTTGATCATGCTAGTTAGGTAGGATCACGGGTATGATCATGCTAGTTGGGTTTAGGATCACGGTGCATGATCATGCTAGTTAGGTAGGATCACGGTGTATGATCATGCTAGTTAGGTAGGATCACGGTGTATGGTCATGCTAGTTAGGTAGGATCACGGTGTATGATCATGCTAGTTAGGTAGGATCACGGTGCATGATCATGCTAGTTAGGTAGGATCACGGTGTATGGTCATGCTAGTTAGGTATAATAATAATAATAATAATAATAATAATAATAATAATAATAATGGATGACATGTTCCTTCAGAAAGTCCTTGGTTATACACAGTGGCTCAAGCCAATGAAGATGATTAGTGTGGCACCCTGAGGTGCCACGTGCTGTCACCAACAGACTGTTTGACCTGTGCTGGGTGATGGATCAAGGCTTGCTGGGAGCAACTTTTCTCAACGTGTTTAGTCAACGGAGGGGGTTTGGGGGGGGGTGATCTTTCCCATTCAGTCAGGCTAGGTTGCTTGATTTGTTGTGTGTGTGTGTGGTGTGTGTGTGTGTGTTGTGTGTGTGTGTGTGTGTGTTGTGTGTGTGTGTGTGTGTGTGTATGTGTGTGTGTGTGTGTAGTGTGTGTGTGTGTGTGTGTGTGTGTAGTGTGTGTGTGTGTGTGTATGTGTGTGTGTGTGTAGTGTGTTGTGTGTGTGTGTGTGTGTGTGTGTGTGTGTGTGTGTGTGTGTGTGTGTGTGTGTGTGTGGTTGTATGTGTGTGTGTGTGTGTAGTGTGTGTGTGTGTGTGTGTGTTGTGTAGTGTGTGTGTGTGTGTGTATGTGTGTGTGTGTGTAGTGTGTGTGTGTGTGTGTAGTGTGTGTGTGTGTAGTGTGTGTGTGTGTGTGTGTGTGTGTGTGTGTGTGTTGTGTGTGTGTGTGTGTGTGTGTGTGGGGTGTGTATGTGTATGTGCGTGTATGTGCGTGTATGTGTGTGTAGTGTGTAGTGTGTGTGGTGTAGTGTGTAGTGTGTAGTGTGTGTGTGTGTGTGTAGTGTGTGTGTGTGTGTGTGTGTGTGTGTGTGTGTGTGTGTGTGTGTGTGTGTGTGTGTGTGTGTGTGTGTGTAGTGTGTAGTGTAGTGTGTAGTGTAGTGTGTAGTGTGTGTGTGTGGTAGTGTGTGTGTGTGTGTAGTGTGTGTGTGTGTGTGTGTAGTGTGTAGTGTGTGTTGTGTGTGTGTGTGTGTGTGTGTGTGTGTGTGTGTGTGTGTGTGTTTTGTGTAGTGTGGTGTGTGTGTGTGTGTTTTGTGTGTGTGTGTGTGTGTGTGTGTTTTAGTGTGGTAGTGTGTGTGTGTGTAGTGTGTGTGGGGTAGTGGGGTGTGTGTTAGTTGGTGTGTGTGTGTGTGTGTGTGTGTGTGTAGTGTGTGTGTGTGTGTGTAGTGTGTGTGTGTGTGTTGTGTTGTGTGTGTGTAGTGTGTGTGTGTGTGTGTGTGTGTGTGTGTGTGTGTGTGTGTGTGTGTGTGTGTGTGTGTATGTGTGTGTTGGTGTGTGTGTGTGTGTGTGTTGTGTGTGGTGTGGTGTGTGTGTTGTGTGTGTGTGTGGGGTGTGTGTGGTGTTGTGATGTGTGTGTGTGTGTGTGTGTGTGTGTGTGTGTGGTGTGTGTGTGTATGTGTTGTGGTGTGTGTGTGTGTGTGTGTGTGGTGTTGTGTGTGTGGTGGGGTGTGGTGTGTGTGTGTGTGTGTGTGTGTGTGGTTGGTGTATGTGGTTGTGTGTGTGTGTGTGTGTGTGTGTGTGTGTGTGTGTTGTTGGTGTGTGTGTGTGTGGTGTGTGTGTGTGTGTGTGTGTGTGTGAGTAGTGTGTGTGTGTGTAGGTAGGGTGTAGTCAATGTCTTCTGAGTACATTTTGTGTGCGTGTCTGTGTGTGTGCGTGTCTGTGTGCGTGCGTGTCCGTGTGCGTGTATAATTCATCGTGTAAGGCCCCGCCGCCGGCTCGGTGTGAGACTCGAACCTCCGGTACCACGCTTGATTCTTATTTACATACGCCTGATTTATTGCCTTGTTTGTCGAAGATTCTGGACATGAAGAAGATGAAGAAGAAAATTTTATTTACATCTTCTGTTATTCTCTCTCTCTCTCTCTCTCTCTCTCTCTCTCTCTCTCTCTCTCTCTCTCTCTCTCTCTCTCTACTGGTTCATTGTCGCGTGACTCGCAAGAATAAAAACAGAGAAAACGACAACCAAAGCAAATCAAAGAAAGCTATATACAAGAAAGCTGAGAGAGATAAACGAAAGTAAGCTAAATTAAAAGCTAAAATATTGATTATATGTTTAAGAAAACAGTTAAAGAGCGTATGTGTTGCAGTGTTGCTGCATCGGCACTGCTTGTGTTGAAAACCAGCTGATGTCTTCCAAGAGTGAGTTCCAGTATTCCAGGAGTGGGTCTTAATCTTCCATGGATTGGTTCTGTCATTCCTGGGGTTGATTTAATTGGTTCCAGCCTTCCAGGAGTGGGTCTCAATCTTGCATGGATTGAGTCCATCATTCCAGTCATCCAGGAGTGGGTCTCAATCTTCCACAGACTGGTTCTGTCATTCCTGAAGTTGATTTTAGTTGGTTCTATTCTTCCAGGAGTGGGTTCCAGGCCTCAGAGAGTTGGTCTGGTTACAGAGTCGTGGTCGACCACGATGGAGGTGGATCTCAACATCAGTCATGCAACCAGTGGGTAAAACTGCCGCCTCTGCTCAGAATACCATCACCAGTTTCCCTAGGCCGTCACTCTCCCATCAGCCCCTTCCTTCGTTAAACCCCCTCTCCTTCGTTAACCCCTCCTCTATAACCCTCTTCTCGTCATCCATCCTTCATCACACCCTGTGTCATCTTTTTTGACTCTCTTCCTTCATCCCCTATTTTATTCGCTTCTCTTTCATCCCTCTTTGTTCACCTTCTCCACCTCCCACAAACAACGGTGCTACTCTCTCAGGTAACCTCACTCTTCATGTTTATTGATAACCATTCCAGCAACACAAATACCTGGACTGACGTGCACAAACACGACGGCCGCAGTTACTGTAATCGCTGCTAATTTTTGCTGACATAATGTAGCGAGGGTCAGCGAAGTCACGCAAGAGTACAGTAACTACTGAGTACTTCAGTAACACTAACTCTTGTAAACACAGCCAGTAACCGCTGTGTACTTCAGTAACTAGCCAGCACCATCCACAGCATGGATATCGGGTGCACAATCAACTAGCCAGCACAGACCGGGCCGCGGGGGCGTTGACCCCCGGAACTCTCTCCAGGTAAACTCTCTCTCTCCAGGTAATCCACAGGATGGATATCGGGTGTAGAACCAACTAGCCACTTCGGAGAAAAATAAAATTTAATCGGGTACGGTGCCATTTCTTATGACTGGTGGGTCACAAGAGCCACAGAGGACAATTACCCTTCTTAATGCGCCATGGATAAACACCTACGACTGTAGGCTCAATCACAACTGGTAAACAAGCCACAACTAGTAACCTCACCCTACCTAACCTTGTGACTGAATGTGGGAGCATGAGGCTTACACAAGTGGCTGCTTCCAGCCCCGACCCGACCCGATCGGATTTATACTAGAGCCGACTAAAGCTTTCATGTTCCCCGACTCTCCCATCGTTATAAACATCAATTAACTTTGTTATAAAGATCAATTAACATCAGAAATCCGGATCTACGTCGATAAATACGAAGGCAGACGACATGGGAATGTTGGAGTGCTCGTTATAGGCTCTAAGGAAGATGGGTAACAGCAGTAAACAGAAGCACTGAGTCTTTGATGGGAGTAGAACCAACAGAGGGAACGCGGATCTAAATGAACGGACGGTATGTACCTTTGATGGGTTTCAAGAGTTTTGCTATTACCACAGCCGGGCCCTGGGCCACTCTTGTCTCTTCAATTAGGCTGTTGCTGCTGGTGGCCCTCTGCCCCACATATTCATTACAGCCTGGTTGATCTAGCACTTGGTAGAGGTACTTGTCCAGTTCCTTCTTGAAGACTTGTACACTCGTTCCAGCAGTGTTTCTTCTTGAAGACTTGTACACTTGTTCCAGCAGTGTTTCTTCTTGAAGACTTCTACACTTGTTCCCGCAGTGTTTCTTCTTGAAGACTTGTACACTTGTTCCAGTAGTGTTTCTTCTTGAAGACTTGTACACTTGTTCCAGCAGTGTTTCTTCTTGAAGACTTGTACACTTGTTCCAGCAGTGTTTCTTCTTGAAGACTTGTACACTTGTTCCAGCAGTGTTTCTTCTTGAAGACTTGTACACTTGTTCCAGTAGTGTTTCTTCTTGAAGACTTGTACACTTGTTCCAGCAGTGTTTCTTCTTGAAGACTTGTACACTTGTTCCAGCAGTGTTTCTTCTTGAAGACTTGTACACTTGTTCCAGCAGTGTTTCTTCTTGAAGACTTGTACACTTGTTCCAGCAGTGTTTCTTCTTGAAGACTTGTACACTTGTTCCAGCAGTGTTTCTTCTTGAAGACTTGTACATTGTTCCAGCAGTGTTTCTTCTTGAAGACTTGTACACTTGTTCCAGCAGTGTTTCTTCTTGAAGACTTGTACACTTGTTCCAGCAGTGTTTCTTCTTGAAGACTTGTACACTTGTTCCAGTAGTATTTCTTCTTGAAGACTTGTACACTTGTTCCAGCAGTGTTTCCTCTCTGTATCTGTTCCAAAGCCCTCACCACTGAGAATACTCTGAATGATTAAACAAAATTTCTCTTGTTTTGAAAGTTCTCATTATCCACCTTGTAATTTTCCTGACTGTTGTGACATTTGCCTTGAGACAGGTTTCAACAAATGGACAGATGTTCAGATATAGT
>NC_069481.1:21407445-21449945 GCF_026875155.1 Cherax quadricarinatus | reverse complement strand
TGTGTCTTACATGTCACATAAGAGGCCTCTGGGTGCTAGAGAGCACACAACTGAATGTCAAACACTTGAAAGATATTTGAAACAGCGGGGAAGAACAGCAGATGGGAGAAGGGAGGTAATATATTTCAGAATAGGAAACGTTGAAAGGATGAGAGAATCTCTGCAGCGCAATGGGAAAGGGAAGCGATGGGGAGTGGAGAGAGGCAGAAGGAAGAAAAGAAAAGCAAGAGAGGACAAGCAATTCAGTCGGAGATAGAGAGGAAAAAGCAAAAGAGCGTGGGGAAATAACAGAAAGCAAAGTACTGAAGAAAACAGAAAATTGAGCAACAAGAATGAATATTTATGAGGGAGGAGAGAAACAATACGAGTGAAAGTGAAAGACAAGTCTAAAGTAAGAATGCTTCAGTCACATCAGAAGAAAGACCAGGTAATAAGACTAAGAAAGGAGAACAACTTACAAGAAACCACAAGACAGTTAGAGTTGAACCAACGACTTAACCAGGTGATGAGTGAGGCACATGTACAACAGTTGTGTACCCCCGTTGATGACAAATTTCACCTGCACTCTGGACTTCTTTACTCTTTTAGCCATTCTTTGTGAGAGGCAGGATCAAACTGCTCTAAACCCACACTGCCCTGAGTTGTGCAATTGTTGGGTATCCAGGTGGTTCACGAATTCCGTCTTAGAACCCTTTTAAAGATTTTTATGATGTGGGACGTCAGTGTTATCGATGTTTAATTCTTTGCAACGACTTTACTGCCCAATGAAGACGCCTACTGTGTAGACGAAACGTTTAATCAATAAAGATACCCAACTGTTGCATATGTGCCTTAATCATCAACTTGGTACACCATTTTCAGCAGACTTGAAAAAGAGGTGTTCTGAGTGTAAACAAGAGCAGGACCAGAGAGGCAAGAAGGCAAGTTTATACCTACAAACACTGGACAACACACACACAACAGGGAAACAGATGAACAAGTTTCTGAGTGATCTGGATACATCGCAGACAACGGAATCTGACAGTGTCAGCAGGGATTCTGCCAGTGGGAGCAGAAGCACTGTGTCAACCACCAGCTAACATCTACAATAAGTCAGTCCTATGAGACAACTGCCAGAGTTCTGGAAGACAGTCAATGAAGTCCTTGTATTTAAGACGCAGGGTCATGAGCTGGAATTCAACCCTGCAACCTCAAACAGAAGACACACACACACACACACACACACACACACACACACACAACCCCTCACAAAGCCACCAGCCAAACCACAAGTTACTGTAGCAAGGACCCACATGGTGCTACTGCCAAAACTCTCTCGTCTTACTCTCACAACAATGAACCTCCACCTAGCAAAAACAAAACAACAAAAAAACAAGAAAGCATATACACAGGAGGCGCCCAGACAAGGTCGGTGGGTGCAAGCAATGCCACCACCAAAATACAAGACACAGGAAATGCTCCAACTTAGAAGCTGACATAGCTGTGGTTAGAACCAGTGTAGATGTCAATACTGTGGGCGCCATAGTCTTTCTTCAGCCGTCATGATTATTATCTTGTAAGATAATATCCCGTCCCATGCACTACTCTTCCCCACACTAATGATAATGATCAAGAGGTTAATGTACCTGTGACCAGTTTCGAGAATCTCTCTACCTGGTGCCAAGCTGTGCTGGTGCTTGCCTGGTCAACCAGGCTGTAGCTGCTGCTGGACCGCTGGCTCATATATCCATCACAACCTGGTTGATCTGGTACCTCATCACTTTAAGAATGTTATGAGGTGTGATGTTAGTGGTACTTATGTGTAATGTGTGGCTAGTGCTCTACAGCTTCTCATATGTAGAGGAGCTGTGTCTGTACTCCTGAAGGTCTCTACCAGGAGCTGTGTCTGTACTCCTGAAGGTCTCTACCAGGAGCTGTGTCTGTACTCCTGAAGGTCTCTACCAGGAGCTGTGTCTGTACTCCTGAAGGTCTCTACCAGGAGCTGTGTCTGTACTCCTGAAGGTCTCTACCAGGAGCTGTGTCTGTACTCCTGAAGGTCTCTACCAGGAGCTGTGTCTGTACTCCTGAAGGTCTCTACCAGGAGCTGTGTCTGTACTCCTGAAGGTCTCTACCAGGAGCTGTCTGTACTCCTGAAGGTCTCTACCAGGAGCTGTCTGTACTCCTGAAGGTCTCTACCAAGAGCTGTGTCTGTACTCCTGAAGGTCTCTACCAGGAGCTGTGTCCGTACTCCTAAGGTCTCTACCAGGACCTGTGTCTGTACTCCTGAAGGTCTCTACCAGGAGCTGTGTCTGTACTCCTGAAGGTCTCTACCAGGAGCTGTGTCTGTATTCCTGAAGGTCTCTACCGGGAGCTGTGTCTGCATTCCTGAAGGTCTCTACCAGGAGCTGTGTCTGTATTCCTGAAGGTCTCTACCAGGAGCTGTGTCTGCATTCCTGAAGGTCTCTACCAGGAGCTGTGTCTGTACTCCTGAAGGTCTCTACCAGGAGCTGTGTCTGTACTCCTGAAGGTCTCTACCAGGAGCTGTTCTGTACTCCTGAAGGTCTCTACCAGGAGCTGTGTCTGTACTCCTGAAGGTCTCTACCAGGAGCTGTGTCTGTACTCCTGAAGGTCTGTACCAGGAGCTGTGTCTGTACTCCTGAAGGTCTCTACCAGGAGCTGTGTCTGCATTCCTGAAGGTCTCTACCAGGAGCTGTGTCTATACTCCTGAAGGTCTCTACCAGGAGCTGTGTCTGTATTCCTGAAGGTCTCTACCAGGAGCTGTGTCTGCATTCCTGAAGGTCTCTACCAGGAGTTGTGTCTGCATTCCTGAAGGTCTCTACCAGGAGCTGTGTCTGCATTCCTGAAGGTCTCTACCAGGAGCTGTGTCTGTACTCCTGAAGGTCTCTACCAGGAGCTGTGTCTGTACTCCTGAAGGTCTCTACCAGGAGCTGTGTCTGTACTCCTGAAGGTCTCTACCAGGAGCTGTGTCTGTATTCCTGAAGGCCTCTACCAGGAGCTGTGTCTGTACTCCTGAAGGTCTCTACCAGGAGCTGTGTCTGTACTCCTGAAGGTCTCTACCAGGAGCTGTGTCTGTACTCCTGAAGGTCTCTCACAGGAGCTGTGTCTGTACTCCTGAAGGTCTCTACCAGGAGCTGTGTCTGTACTCCTGAAGGTCTCTACCAGGAGCTGTGTCTGCATTCCTGAAGGTCTCTATCAGGAGCTGTGTCTATACTCCTGAAGGTCTCTACCAGGAGCTGTGTCTGTATTCCTGAAGGTCTCTACCAGGAGCTGTGTCTGCATTCCTGAAGGTCTCTACCAGGAGCTGTGTCTGCATTCCTGAAGGTCTCTACCAGGAGCTGTGTCTATACTCCTGAAGGTCTCTACCAGGAGCTGTGTCTGTATTCCTGAAGGTCTCTACCAGGAGCTGTGTCTGCATTCCTGAAGGTCTCTACCAGGAGCTGTGTCTGCATTCCTGAAGGTCTCTACCAGGAGCTGTGTCTGCATTCCTGAAGGTCTCTACCAGGAGCTGTGTGTCTGTACTCCTGAAGGTCTCTACCAGGAGCTGTGTCTGTACTCCTGAAGGTCTCTACCAGGAGCTGTGTCTGTACTCCTGAAGGTCTCTACCAGGAGCTGTGTCTGTATTCTGAAGGTCTCTACCAGGAGCTGTGTCTGTTACTCCTGAAGGTCTCTACCAGGAGCTGTGTCTGTACTCCTGAAGGTCTCTACCAGGAGCTGTGTCTGTACTCCTGAAGGTCTCTACCAGGAGGTGTGTCTGTACTCCTGAAGGTCTCTACCAGGAGCTGTGTCTATACTCCTGAAGGTCTCTACCAGGAGCTGTGTCTGTACTCCTGAAGGTCTCTACCAGGAGCTGTGTCTATACTCCTGAAGGTCTCTACCAGGAGCTGTGTCTGTACTCCTGAAGGTCTGTACCAGGAGCTGTGTCTATACTCCTGAAGGTCTCTACCAGGAGCTGTGTCTGTACTCCTGAAGGTCTCTACCAGGAGCTGTGTCTGTACTCCTGAAGGTCTGTACCAGGAGCTGTGTCTATACTCCTGAGGTCTCTACCAGGAGCTGTGTCTGTACTCCTGAAGGTCTCTACCAGGAGCTGTGTCTGTACTCCTGAAGGTCTGTACCAGGAGCTGTGTCTATACTCCTGAAGGTCTCTACCAGGAGCTGTGTCTGTACTCCTGAAGGTCTCTACCAGGAGCTGTGTCTGTACTCCTGAAGGTCTGTACCAGGAGCTGTGTCTATACTCCTGAAGGTCTGTACCAGGAGCTGTGTCTGTACTCCTGAAGGTCTGTACCAGGAGCTGTGTCTGTACTCCTGAAGGTCTGTACCAGGAGCTGTGTCTATACTCCTGAAGGTCTCTACCAGGAGCTGTGTCTGTACTCCTGAAGGTCTCTACCAGGAGCTGTGTCTGTACTCCTGAAGGTCTGTACCAGGAGCTGTGTCTATACTCCTGAAGGTCTCTACCAGGAGCTGTGTCTGTACTCCTGAAGGTCTGTACCAGGAGCTGTGTCTATACTCCTGAAGGTCTCTACCAGGAGCTGTGTCTGTACTCCTGAAGGTCTGTACCAGGAGCTGTGTCTATACTCCTGAAGGTCTCTACCAGGAGCTGTGTCTGTACTCCTGAAGGTCTCTACCAGGAGCTGTGTCTGTACTCCTGAAGGTCTCTACCAGGAGCTGTGTCTATACTCCTGAAGGTCTCTACCAGGAGCTGTGTCTATACTCCTGAAGGTCTCTACCAGGAGCTGTGTCTGTACTCCTGAAGGTCTCTACCAGGAGCTGTGTCTATACTCCTGAAGGTCTCTACCAGGAGCTGTGTCTGTACTCCTGAAGGTCTCTACCAGGAGCTGTGTCTGTACTCCTGAAGGTCTCTACCAGGAGCTGTGTCTGTACTCCTGAAGGTCTGTACCAGGAGCTGTGTCTGTACTCCTGAAGGTCTCTACCAGGAGCTGTGTCTGTACTCCTGAAGGTCTCTACCAGGAGCTGTGTCTGTACTCCTGAAGGTCTCTACCAGGAGCTGTGTCTGTACTCCTGAAGGTCTCTACCAGGAGCTGTGTCTGTACTCCTGAAGGTCTCTACCAGGAGCTGTGTCTGTACTCCTGAAGGTCTCTACCAGGAGCTGTGTCTGTACTCCTGAAGGTCTCTACCAGGAGCTGTGTCTGTACTCCTGAAGGTCTCTACCAGGAGCTGTGTCTATACTCCTGAAGGTCTCTACCAGGAGCTGTGTCTGTACTCCTGAAGGTCTCTACCAGGAGCTGTGTCTGTACTCCTGAAGGTCTCTACCAGGAGCTGTGTCTGTACTCCTGAAGGTCTCTACCAGGAGCTGTGTCTGTACTCCTGAAGGTCTCTACCAGGAGCTGTGTCTGTACTCCTGAAGGTCTCTACCAGGAGCTGTGTCTGTACTCCTGAAGGTCTCTCCAGGAGCTGTGTCTGTACTCCTGAAGGTCTCTACCAGGAGCTGTGTCTGTACTCCTGAAGGTCTCTACCAGGAGCTGTGTCTGTACTCCTGAAGGTCTCTACCAGGAGCTGTGTCTGTACTCCTGAAGGTCTCTACCAGAGCTGTGTCTGTACTCCTGAAGGTCTCTACCAGGAGCTGTGTCTGTACTCCTGAAGGTCTCTACCAGGAGCTGTGTCTGTACTTGAAGGTCTCTACCAGGAGCTGTGTCTATACTCCTGAAGGTCTGTACCAGGAGCTGTGTCTATACTCCTGAAGGTTCTTACCAGGAGCTGTGTCTATACTCCTGAAGGTCTCTACCAGGAGCTGTGTCTGTACTCCTGAAGGTCTCTACCAGGAGCTGTGTCTATACTCCTGAAGGTCTCTACCAGGAGCTGTGTCTGTACTCCTGAAGGTCTCTACCAGGAGCTGTGTCTATACTCCTGAAGGTCTCTACCAGGAGCTGTGTCTGTACTCCTGAAGGTCTCTACCAGGAGCTGTGTCTGTACTCCTGAAGGTCTCTACCAGGAGCTGTGTCTGTACTCCTGAAGGTCTCTACCAGGAGCTGTGTCTGTACTCCTGAAGGTCTCTACCAGGAGCTGTGTCTGTACTCCTGAAGGTCTCTACCAGGAGCTGTGTCTGTACTCCTGAAGGTCTCTACCAGGAGCTGTGTCTGTACTCCTGAAGGTCTCTACCAGGAGCTGTGTCTGTACTCCTGAAGGTCTCTACCAGGAGCTGTGTCTATACTCCTGAAGGCCTGTACCAGGAGCTGTGTCTATACTCCTGAAGGTCTCTACCAGGAGCTGTGTCTATACTCCTGAAGGTCTCTACCAGGAGCTGTGTCTGTACTCCTGAAGGTCTCTACCAGGAGCTGTGTCTGTACTCCTGAAGGTCTCTACCAGGAGCTGTGTCTGTACTCCTGAAGGTCTCTACCAGGAGCTGTGTCTGTACTCCTGAAGGTCTCTACCAGGAGCTGTGTCTATACTCCTGAAGGTCTCTACCAGGAGCTGTGTCTGTACTCCTGAAGGTCTCTACCAGGAGCTGTGTCTGTACTCCTGAAGGTCTCTACCAGGAGCTGTGTCTGTACTCCTGAAGGTCTCTACCAGGAGCTGTGTCATGTACTCCTGAAGGTCTCTACCAGGAGCTGTGTCTGTACTCCTGAAGGTCTCTACCAGGAGCTGTGTCTGTACTCCTGAAGGTCTCTACCAGGAGCTGTGTCTGTACTCCTGAAGGTCTCTACCAGGAGCTGTGTCTGTACTCCTGAAGGTCTCTACCAGGAGCTGTGTCTATACTCCTGAAGGTCTCTACCAGGAGCTGTGTCTGTACTCCTGAAGGTCTCTACCAGGAGCTGTGTCTGTACTCCTGAAGGTCTCTACCAGGAGCTGTGTCTGTATTCCTGAAGGTCTCTACCAGGAGCTGTGTCTGTACTCCTGAAGGTCTCTACCAGGAGCTGTGTCTGTACTCCTGAAGGTCTCTACCAGGAGCTGTGTCTGTACTCCTGAAGGTCTCTACCAGGAGCTGTGTCTGTACTCCTGAAGGTCTCTACCAGGAGCTGTGTCTGTACTCCTGAAGGTCTCTACCAGGAGCTGTGTCTGTATTCCTGAAGGTCTCTACCAGGAGCTGTGTCTGTACTCCTGAAGGTCTCTACCAGGAGCTGTGTCTGTACTCCTGAAGGTCTCTACCAGGAGCTGTGTCTGTACTCCTGAAGGTCTCTACCAGGAGCTGTGTCTGTATTCCTGAAGGTCTCTACCAGGAGCTGTGTCTGTACTCCTGAAGGTCTCTACCAGGAGCTGTGTCTGTACTCCTGAAGGTCTCTACCAAGAGCTGTGTCTGTACTCCTGAAGGTCTACTACTGCACCTACATCTAAGCTCTTCTTCCAGAGAATATTTAGGATCGATACATAAAACTAGTTCCTTTAACGTAAGATATTAATATTTATTCGCTCATTCTGTTTGTGTTTGTCTTTCTCTCTCTGCATCTTATATCTTATTCACTCTCAGTTTTTCTTCCTCTCCTCCCACACTTCTTGTATGTTTACCCTGCATTTTCCTCCACGCCCACGCCTCGCGACGCCACACCCACGCCCCTGCTGTGACCCCCCACGCCCCTGCTTACACGTGTAGGACTCGTTACCACCACTACTGACGTCAACCACTTGATTTTTCCTCCTGGGCGACACACATACACTCCTGCAGACATGTCATTAAGACATCTTGGCGGTGTTAATGGCTGCTCACCCACCACCGGCAAGCCAGTGGTTGCCTACCCACCAACAGCCTCGTTAAACCACTTAACGCCATCATCAACACAGAGTTTTTCCTGATAGAGTTGTCAACCCCAGTCAACCCCTTCAAGAGAGAGAGATGGGGAGGACAGGGAGTGCCACAATACCACGGATACAGCTTAATACAAGCTTCTTCCTATGCTAGAAAGCTTTTTACCAGCTGACGAAGCTTTCTAAGCTTCCTCCTTCACCTGCTTAAGTGTACACTTGCTTACACTCTCAACACACACGTTCAGGTTTTTAATTAAGACGATAATGAACACGATGGTAAATAATGTCATGACTTGCTCGGTTAAAATGGTGATATTCTGAAGAAGTGTGACTAGCCAGGCGAGAAATGGGGTGTTAGTCCTCCAGGTGAGTGACGACGTGTCTGGCTAGGTGTGGGTTCCAAACTGGTTCTGTATACTCCAATATAGGCTTGATGTACACGGTGTACAGGGTCTTGAACGATTCCTTACTGAGGTATCGGAACGCTATTCTTAGGTTTGCTAGGCGCCCATATGCTGCAGCAGTTATCTGGTAGATGTGCGCCTCAGGAGATGTGCTCGATATTATACTCACCCCAAGTTCCTTTCTCTTAAGTGAAGTTTGTAGTCTCTGGCCCGCTAGACTGTACTCCGTCTGAGGTCTTCTTTGGCCTTGTGTGCGTGTGTGAGGTATTACCAACCAGTGTGTCACCTTTAACGACCTAACAAATGTAGTAACATATCACTCTTTTCCCCCCTCACTGCACTTTCCCCCTCCTGCATTCTTTTCCCTTCCCACCCCCCTCACCTCTCCTCTCCCCCTTCCTTCTATATAACTATTTCCTCCTACTATCCATCCCTCTCCATCCTCCGTCTCTTGCCTATCTCTCCCCTCTTCCTCTCCTCCCACCATCCCCCTCTCCTCTCCCCTCTCTCCCCACCTCATGATTAACCCAAAGCAGGCCGACACTCCCCTCAACCCCCGTCACACATGCCACTTGAGGGGAATTAGTGGTTGAGGGGATAAAACAAGCGCAGTTTTCTCCTTGTGTGTGTTACCTGTAGTGGATTCTGAGGGTCAGCGCCCCCGCGGCCCGTCCCCAGATCAGACCTAGTTCCTGGCCTGATCCATCAAGCTGTTAGAGCCAGCATCTCCCAGTGCAATGTATCACAGAATACGTTTTGTATGTGTGTGTGTGTGCGTGTGTGTGTGTGTGTGTGTGTGTGTGTGTGTGTGTGTGTGTGTGTGTGTGTGTGTGTGTGTGTGTGTGTGTGTGTGTGCTTTACCTAGTAAGGTTTCACTAGTGGTTCAAAGTTCACTTCCTGTTGTTCCCCCCATATGTTCACTGTTAGACACTGCTCCACGTAGCCTCACAGAACACCCATGTATCATTCTGTAATTATGTATGATTGCAACCTGCCTATGTGTCCAACACAATGTATCCGACCTGTCTCTATGTATCCAAGACAAATAACACTTACCTTGATGATACGTAAGACACAGTCCCACACTCACCTGCAAAGAAACAATTATTGTATCGTATTAAAAGAGTATTAATATATACTGAAGTGTGTATGTCTGTGTATACTGAAGTATGTCTGTGTATACTGATGTCTGTGTATACTGAAGTATGTCTGTGTATACTGAAGTATGTGTATACTGAAGTATGTCTGTGTATACTGAAGTATGTCTGTGTATACTGAAGCATGTCTGTGTATACTGAAGTATGTCTGTGTATACTGAAGTATGTCTGTGTATACTGAAGTATGTCTGTGTATACTGAAGTATGTCTGTGTATACTGAAGTATGTCTGTGTATACTGATGTATGTCTGTGTATACTGAAGTATGTCTGTGTATATTGAAGTATGTCTGTGTATACTGAAGTATGTCTGTGTATACTGAAGTATGTCTGTGTATACTGAAGTATGTCTGTGTATACTGATGTATGTCTGTGTATACTGAAGTATGTCTGTGTATACTGATGTATGTCTGTGTATACTGAAGTATGTCTGTGTATACTGAAGTATGTCTGTGTATACTGAAGTATGTCTGTGTATACTGAAGTATGTCTGTGTATACTGAAGTATGTCTGTGTATACTGAAGTATGTCTGTATATACTGATGTATGTCTGTGTATACTGATGTATGTCTGTGTATACTGAAGTATGTCTGTGTATACTGAAGTATGTCTGTGTATACTGAAGTATGTCTGTGTATACTGAAGTATGTCTGTGTATACTGATGTATGTCTGTGTATACTGAAGTATGTCTGTGTATACTGATGTATGTCTGTGTATACTGAAGTATGTCTGTGTATACTGATGTATGTTGTGTATACTGAAGTATGTCTGTGTATACTGATGTATGTCTGTGTATACTGAAGTATGTCTGTGTATACTGAAGTATGTCTGTGTATACTGAAGTATGTCTGTGTATACTGAAGTATGTCTGTGTATACTGATGTATGTCTGTGTATACTGATGTATGTCTGTGTATACTGAAGTATGTCTGTGTATACTGAAGTATGTCTGTGTATACTGAAGTATGTCTGTGTATACTGATGTATGTCTGTGTATACTGATGTATGTCTGTGTATACTGATGTATGTCTGTGTATACTGAAGTATGTCTGTGTATACTGATGTATGTCTGTGTATACTGATGTATGTCTGTGTATACTGAAGTATGTCTGTGTATACTGAAGTATGTCTGTGTATACTGATGCATGTCTGTGTATACTGAAGTATGTCTGTGTATACTGAAGTATGTCTGTGTATACTGAAGTATGTCTGTGTATACTGATGTATGTCTGTGTATACTGCAGTATGTCTGTGTATACTGAAATATGTGTATACTGAAGTATGTCTGTGTATACTGAAGCATGTCTGTGTATACTGAAGTATGTCTGTGTATACTGAAGTATGTCTGTGTATACTGAAGTATGTCTGTGTATACTGAAGTATGTCTGTGTATACTGAAATGTGTATACTGAAGTATGTCTGTGTATACTGAAGTATGTCTGTGTATACTGAAATGTGTATACTGAAGTATGTCTGTGTATACTGAAGTATGTCTGTGTATACTGAAGCATGTCTGTGTATACTGAAGTATGTCTGTGTATACTGAAGTATGCCTGTGTATACTGAAGTATGTCTGTGTATACTGAAATGTGTATACTGAAGTATGTCTGTGCATACTGAAGTATGCCTGTGTATACTGAAGTATGTCTGTGTATACTGAAGTATGTCTGTGTATACTGAAGTATGTCTGTGTATACTGAAGTATGTCTGTGTATACTGAAGTATGTCTGTGTATACTGAAGTATGTCTGTGTATACTGAAATGTGTATACTGAAGTATGTCTGTGTATACTGAAGTATGTCTGTGTATACTGAAGTGTGTATGTGTATACTGAAGTATGTCTGTGTATACTGAAGTATGTCTGTGTATACTGAAGTATGTCTGTGTATACTGAAGTATGTCTGTGTATACTGAAGTATGTCTGTGTATACTGAAGCATGTCTGTGTATACTGAAATATGTGTATACTGAAGTATGTCTGTGTATACTGAAGTATGTCTGTGTATACTGAAGTATGTCTGTGTATACTGATGTCAGCATAGTTGCTGATCCCTGTATTCCCTGTATTATATAGCATAGCATATTAGTATCCTCCATGTGCTTTAGACACGAGATCCCTCGTAGGCCTTTGGCTTGGAGTGACGTCATGGGCATACACATGGGCAGTGATCCCTTTGTCCCGCCCTCTCTCAGCGGCAGACCGTCTAGGCGTAAACAGGCTAGGTAACTGTGGCTCCATCTCCCATCTCAGTCTGACAATATATCTACCATCCTACAAGTGTGTCTACTTTCAACCTGTGATATCTCCATTCAAGAACCCTTACGATAAATGGTGACAGCGGAGGGCCTGTAATTCTGACGATTACAGCGATTTCTGGAGATAAAGTTGTCGACCAGCAAGACGGCCATTTCGTGTGACCAGTAGGCCTACCGACTACCGAGATTCACCCAGCCAGCTACCTCAAGCCAGCTACTCTACCAGCTTCTACATTATTCACTGGTCAGTCTCTTTGTATTAGTGTTTCCTGCTTTTTTGCATTACTCCCGAGGGGTTGACCCGAGTTTGCAAAATAAGCCAGCTTCCAGTCTGTGGTGGGGGAGTCAGAACACCCGAGTCCAGTCCAGCCTAGCCTACTCCATCCAATTATTTTGCCTGCCAAGCCAGCTTCCACCCCTGCTGTGCTCATCGTGTGAAGTTATCAAGCTATTCTGTGTGAAGGGTTAAGATAAGCCAGCTAGCAACTAACCCAGGTGTCTTACCCCAGTACTCAGGCAAGCCACGTGACTAGTCTTCATCGCTTGTGATTCAAGTTCCAAGCATTCTGAGTGCTCCTTGTCATCCTTGTGGTGTTGTAGTATTTCGTGGGTTTCTCCTAAGCCAGCCGGCTTAGAATTATCTTCGCGGCAGTGTGGGTTTTCTCAGTGAGGCTTACGACGTTCAACCCATAAGCCCAGCCACTCACGATCACGTGTGTCGCACCATTGCCGGTCTCAGACGCCTCGCTCAGCCTTTACCCACAAACCCAACTACAGTCGGCCATTACAACTCACCTACCTCATCAGTGTTTTGGTGCTCTGCTAAGGGTTGTAGCACCATATTTTAAGGACCACATAGGGGGTCAAGAGCTAGAGTGTGTTCGCGCCATCTTTATAAAGCCTCCTGTGTGTTGTCTCTCGCCGATTTAAGCGCAATTCTACGATCATCTGTGCAGAGGACAGCAGCAAGACGATATAAACAATCCATCAATCTCATTTTTTTCAAGTGTTACAGCTATAATATTTTTTTTTTTAGAGACATTTGCGAGTGTTGAGACATTTCTTTTGTGTTCCCAGTGAATTTTTCTCTTAGTGACATTCAGTGACTCTTGATCAGACTCAGTGTTTATCATGTACTGATTGCATAAATTTCTTTTAATCTCCTTAATTCAGTGTTAATTTTCGTGCATTATTTTATATCTGTTGTGTTGTGTTTCTTTTTATACACACTTGAAGTAAGTACTTAGTGTTTCCTTTGTTGTGTGTGCAACATATGAGCAGTATAGAACTTGTGTTTAAACTTCAGAATTCCAGTGAATTAACTCAGTAAATTTTTCACCTCATATTCTGCATCACAACTCAGTGTTGTCTGTTATTTTTTTTTCTTCCTAGCAATTGTGTATTTTTGTTTGTTCCCTGTGTGTTGAACATTCTTGTGTTCATATTTTTCCATTCAGCCAGTGTTTAATTTGTCTTATTTCCACAGACAATAGTGCCATTTTTAAAGCTCCAGCAAGAAATCTGTTTACAAAATTTTTTTTAAAAACATCAAGTTTCATTGCAAGAAAATTCTAGTACTGAGTTTATGTTGATGTTTTGTGCTCTGCATCACTGTAAGTGTTGTATTTCTTTTTGTTGTGTGTTTTAGCACCTATTATTTTTCATATTTTATTGAACAAATTCACTCTTAGTGCAATTTTTAAGTTCTCCTTTTAAAGTAAATTGTTCTTTTGCTTGTTGTTTAAGTGCAGTTAAGAGTTAAAGTGTTCATTCCTTGATATATTTCTTTTCTTGTGTGTTATAATTTTTATTATTGCACATAGACTCATTTTGCAATAATTCTTGTGCAAATATTGTGTTGCTATTAAAGTTTTTCTTGCAGAAAATTTTATGCAGTGTTGTGCAATACAGTTTCTTACAGTGCAGTTTCTTATGCTCTGTTCTGTGCATAGTATTTTATTCTGTCTGTCATTTTAATTTTTATTTCAGTGAATTGTGTGTTTGTTTTAATTTTTGCACAAGTTTATTGAGTCCATTTTATTATTTTATTGTGTATTTTCCTTGTTGCATTGAAAGTAAAGACAACTCACTGTGCCATTTATTCAATTTAAAGTAAAAGTTGAGCAAATTAGATTTGAGCAAAGTACAAGTTCTCTTGATTTTCAGTGTTTGTTAAGTTGCATATTTTTTTTTCTTGTGTGAGTTCTTTGCTTACTGTGTAACTTGTCAATTTTTAATTACTTATGCAGAATAGTTAAGCATTTTCTTCCATTTAAGCTTATTGTGTCATTCTCTCCACTTTTCTTGACTTATGCCCTTCAGTATTTTCACTGAGAAGATGTCCCAGTCATTTTTGAATGTTCACTTAGTGTATCATTCCAGTCAAAGTCAATATGAATCAGTCCACAGTACCAACATTCCCTTACTGACTGAAAGACAATACCTAGCCCTTGAGCAATGTGTTTGTTCTCACAGCTTGTATCTGAGATTTGTTAAAGTGCTGCGAAATGTGAAGTTCAGATTAAGTTCCTATAGATCCGTGAATTACTTATTAACGTAGCCGAGCGGTCAGGCACTAGTAATTCTGTCACTCCCATCTGTGTTCCACCTATACCTTCAGACTTGCAGGATAGTGTTCCGTTGCCTCAAGTGTCCGGGGACACTCAGACTGCCTTGAGTGCACAGCCTATCCCTGCAATGACTGCTAGTTCGAGTAGTAGTTTCTCCACAGGGGATGCCTTGTCAGAAAACGATTACTTGCAACTAGTAATGCCATCTCTTGTTGATGTGACATGCTGTCTGCAGAAAGACGTCTCTGTTACAGCAAGTGTTCTCACTAGAGTGTCTGTTGTTGTTCCTTGTGTTTCAGATGGTGATCCCATCCTAGTTGACAGTAATCAGTGCATTGTAAGAAGTTATTTCTCGAGTAACTTTCACATGTTAACGTTTGTAAGTGTAGTTTCTTTATAGCTGATACCTCGTATCACTGTGTGCGACTCAGATTGAATATCAGCATTGTTCACCGTGTTCATTTCTTTTCTCCTGTGTTTGCAGTTTGAGATAGTAGATTCGTTCTCCCTTGCTCATATTGCGTGTTATAGCGTTAATTTTTTCAACCGGGGGGAGTCATCCACTCCACCGAGTTTGTTCTTTCCTCCAGTAAGGAAGAACTGTTACCTTTATTCCAGAACAAACAGCCTACTGGAAGGTTAGCCAGATGGACCTTGACTATCCAAGAGTTCAATCCCACTTTTGAAAATTTACCTGGCAAGTCAAATGTAGTCGCAGATGCTTTATCGCGACAGGTTAGTGTAGTTACTGCAGATCCTCCATTTACTGTCGAGGTTGTCAGAAATTCCCAAAGAACCGATCCCTTGTGTTCTGGTGTGATTCGATTCCTGCTCCAGGAAGAGCTTATTCTTACTGTGAAGCCACCAGTACCCATTAGTGACTTTGTAATGAGCCAAGAATTACTGTATCGAATAGTCGAGTTGAGTACTCCTAGCAGACGAGTTAGTAATTCCACAGTCACTAGTGATTGTAGTTGTATCTTTTGTAGATACTCGTTCAGATCTCTCAGTCAAGGCATGTGTTAGCCATTGCAGAGGAATTCAATCCTCCCAGAGATGATAACCATTCTGCATACGTAAACCTTACCCTCGCAGAATTGGGTTTAAATGTACATAGTCTGTATAATTAGATGTCCGAGATGAATGAAAGTGTCAACTGTGTGTTTATTATTAGCTGATCAGTTTGTCAGAAATTTTCGTGTTCACGTTCCCTCCGTATTCTGAGAATTAACAGTCTAGATTTGTGTGCACCGAATCTGCCTTTCTGTTAAACACTTCTTTGTATATATTTATTCTTCCTCAGAATCCGTAGAGTGCATGAATACAGATCGATCGATCAATTCCATCCATATTGTATAATGAATTGTTCTTATAGTTTGTAATGCATTATGTTAACACCCTCTATGTAATGTCCATTATGATACCATCCATTAGTTCTAAGATATATATGAATTTGTTATTGTATAGAATCAGCCCAGATCCGCCTGCCTGTTCAGCCTATAGATAGTAGTGTATGTCGGGACGACATACGTAACATGACCGAGCTGTCAGCATAGTTGCTGATCCCTGTATTCCCTGTATTATATAGCATAGCATATTAGTATCCTCCATGTGCTTTAGACACGAGATCCCTCGTAGGCCTTTGGCTTGGAGTGACGTCATGGGCATACACATGGGCAGTGATCCCTTTGTCCCGCCCTCTCTCAGCGGCAGACCGTCTAGGCGTAAACAGGCTAGGTAACTGTGGCTCCATCTCCCATCTCAGTCTGACAATATATCTACCATCCTACAAGTGTGTCTACTTTCAACCTGTGATATCTCCATTCAAGAACCCTTACGATACTGAAGTATGTCTGTGTATACTGAAATGTGTATACTGAAGTATGTCTGTGTATACTGAAGTATGTCTGTGTATACTGAAGTGTGTATGTGTATACTGAAGTATGTCTGTGTATACTGAAGTATGTCTGTGTATACTGAAGTATGTCTGTGTATACTGAAGTATGTCTGTGTATACTGAAGTGTGTATGTGTATACAGAAGTATGTCTGTGTATACTGAAGTATGTCTGTGTATACTGAAGTATGTCTGTGTATACTGAAGTATGTCTGTGTATACTGAAGTATGTCTGTGTATACTGAAGTATGTCTGTGTATACTGAAGTGTGTATGTGTATACTGAAGTATGTCTGTGTATACTGAAGTATGCCTGTGTATACTGAAGTATGTCTGTGTATACTGAAGTATGTCTGTATACTGAAGTATGTCTGTGTATACTGAAGTATGTCTGTGTATACTGAAGTATGTGTATACTGAAGTATGTCTGTGTATACTGAAGTATGTCTGTGTATACTGAAGTATGCCTGTGTATACTGAAGTATGTCTGTGTATACTGAAGTATGTCTGTGTATACTGAAGTATGTCTGTGTATACTGAAGTATGTCTGTGTATACTGAAATATGGGTATACTGAAGTATGTCTGTGATACTGAGTATTCTGTAAACTGAGTAGTTGTGTATACTGAAATATTTTTATATGAAGTATGTCTGTTTTATATGAAGTGTGTATGTTTTGTCTGTGTACTCACCGAGCTGTGCTTGCAAGGGGTTGAGTTCAGCCCTGGACCCCTTTTAAGCTACAATAGTTTACATTAGTCGTTCCTGGATAATGAGAGCAGCCTGCAGGAGGCCTACTGCTCCATGTAGGTACGTCCCTTCCCCTCACACCCTTCGTTTATATTGATCTAACCCCTTTTTAAAGCCATTTTTAAAAGGCTAAATATAGCCTTCTTGTTGGGCTGATGTGTCAGCCTCCACGGGGCCCTCCAGGTAGGCCTCAATGATCAAACTGTTAAGCTCCTTATCTTACCCAGTAATGTCTCCCATATCTCTCACGTTGCGATCATATCTCCCTCATTCTCACTTTTCCCAAACGGCCTCATAACCATTTCTTTATCTTCTAATTAGCTTAATTCTGAAGCTATGTACTACATGATAGAGTATGGGTTTGTACAGTGGTGCGGGCGCATTCTAGGACTGATTAACCAGTATGTGTATTGTATGACTCTTGTCAGGCAGTTCTTAGGTGTGCCATTGTGTATATTTTAAGTTGTATTGCCCAGTTGGTTTTGGGGGTCGAGGCACAGCCGCTCTGCCTTATGTGTTTTTTGGACTAGTTAAACATACTCTTAAAATTATGGATAAAGCCTCCAAGGAAACTACCACAATCTGTCAAGGAAACTACCACAATTGTCAAGGAATACTACCACAATCTGTCAAGGAACTCCCACAATCTGTCAAGGAAACTCCCACAATCTATCAAGGAAACTACCACAATCTGTCAAGGAAACTACCACAATCTATCAAGGAAACTACCACAATCTGTCAAGGAATTTCCACAATTATCAAGGAAACTACCACAATCTATCAAGGAAGCTACCAAAAATCTATCAAGGAAGCTACCACAATCTATCAAGGAAGCTACCCAATCTATCAAGGAAGCTACCACAATCTATAAAGGGAAAGCTACACAATCTATCAAGGAAGTAACCACAATCTATCAGAAACTACCACAATCTAGTCAGAAACTACCACAATTCTCAAGGATACCCCACAATCTATCAAAAAAGCTCCACAATGTCAAGTTTAACTCCCACAACATTTCGTGGAAACTCCCACAATCTCATTATATATAAGTATCTGCAAGTTACTCTTACGACTTTTGTGCTAGCACACTAATAATAATTTAACAATAAAGTATTTTATTATTATTATTATTACTATTATTATTATTATTACTGAGGCAGTAACTGCTTTAAGAGATTTTAATCCACCAAATTAATTTACACGTCTTGAGGACAAAACACTTGAAGAGATGAGTTACAATAATTACTTTAATAACTCTGAGAGTTTTATCGACTAATGTTTTAAGAGTCAAGTGTGGCACCACTCCCTTTCCCTGACACTGTGGGGGCACCACTCCTTCCCTGAAAACCTTGGGCACCATCCCTTCCCTGACACTCTGTGTGGCACCACTCCCTTCGACCCGTGTGCCCACTCCCTTCCTGACCATTTTGGCACCACTCCCTTCCCTGACACTGTGTGGACCACTCCCTTCCTGACACCCTGTGTGGCACCACTCCCTTCCCTGACACCTGTGTGGCACCACCCCCTTCCCTGACACTCTGTGTGGCACCACTCCCTTCCCTGAACTGTGTGGCACCACTCCTTCCGACACTGTGTGGCACCACTCCCTTCCCTGCCCACTGTGTGGCACCACTCCCTTCCCTGACACCTGTGTGGCACCACTCCTTCCCCTGACACACTGTGTGACACCACTCCCTTCCCTGACACTCTGTGTGGCACCACTCCCTTCCTGACACTGTGTGGCACCACTCCCTTCCCTGACACTTGTGGCACCACTCCTTCCCTGACCCTGTGTGGCACACTCCCTTCCCTGACATCTGTGTGGCACACTCCCTTCCCTGACACCTGTGTGGCACCACTCCCTTCCTGACACTCTGTGTGGCACCACCCCCTTCCCTGACACTCTGTGTGGCACCACCCCCTTCCCTGACACCCCTGTGTGGGCACCACCCCCTTCCCTAAACACCTGTGTGGCACCACTCCCTTCCCTGACACTCTGTGTGGCACCACTCCCTTCCCCTGACATTTGTGTGGCCCCACTCCCTTCCCTGACACTCGTGTGGCACCCCCTTCCCTGACACTTCTGTGTGGCACCACTCCCTTCCCTGACACCCTGTGGGGCACCACCCCCTTTCCCCTGCACTCTGTGTGGCACCACTCCTTCCCTGACACTTGTGTGGCACCACCCCCTTTCCCCCTGACACCTGTGTGGCACCACTCCCTTCCCTAAACACTGTGTGGCACACTCCCTCCCCTGACACTCTGTGTGGCCCCAAACTCCCTTCCCTGACACACTGTGGGGCACCACTCCTTCCCTGACACTCTGTGTGGCACCACCCCCTTCCCTGACATCTGTGTGGCACCACTCCCTTCCCTGACACTCTGTGTGGCACCACCCCCTTCCCTGCCCACCTGTGGGGCCACCACTCCCTTCCCTGACACTCTGTGTGGCACCACTCCCTTCCCTGACACTCTGTGTGGACCACTCCCTTCCCTGACACTCTGTGTGGCACCACCCCCTTCCCGGGACACTCTGTGTGGCACCACCCCCTTCCCTGACACCTGTGTGGCACCACTCCCTTCCTGACACTCTGTGTGGCACCACTCCCTTCCCTGAACTGTGGGGCACCACCCCCTTCCCTGCCCTGTGTGGCACCACTCCCTTCCCTGACACTCTGTGTGGCACCACTCCTTCCCTGACACTCTGTGTGGCACCCTCCCTTCCTGCCCACCTGTGTGCACCACTCCCTTCCCTGACCTCTGTGGGGCACCACTCCCTTCCCTGACACTCTGTGGGCACCACTCCCTTCCCTGACACTCTTTTTGGCACCACTCCCTTCCCTGACACTCCTGTGTGGCCCCATCCCTTCCCGCCACCCTGTGTGCACCACTCCCTTTCCCTGACACTCTGTGTGGCACCACTCCCTTCCCTGACACCTGTGTGACACCACTCCCTTCCCTGACACCTGTGGCACCACTCCCTTCCTGACACTTGTGGGGGGCACCACTCCCTTCCCTGACACTCTGTGTGGCACCACTCCCTTCCCTGACACTCTGTGTGGCACCCCTTCCCTGACACTCTGTGTGACACCACCCCCTTCCCCTGACACTGTGTGCACCACTCCCTTCCCTGACACTGTGTGACACCACTCCCTTCCCTGACACTGTGTGACACCACTCCCTTCCCTGACACCTGTGTGGCACCACTCCCTTCCCTGACACTCTGTGGGGCACCACTCCTTCCCTGACACTCTGTTTTGGCCCACTCCCTTCCCTGACACCCTGTGGGGCACCACTCCCTTCCCTGACACTGTTGGCACCACCCCCTTCCCTGACACTGTGTGGCACCACTCCCTTCCTGACACACTGTGTGGCACACTCCCTTCCCCTGACACTGTGTGGCACCACTCCCTTCCCTGACACACTGTGTGGCACCACCCCCTTTCCCCTGACACTCTGTGTGACACCATCCCTTCCTGCACCTGTGTGGACACTCCTTCCCCTGACACTCTGTGTGGCACCACTCCCTTCCCTGACACTCTGTGTGGCACCCCCTCCTGACAATCTGTGTGCCCATCCTTCCTGACACACTGTGTGGCCACCACTCCCTTCCCTGACACTCTGTGTGGCACCACTCCCTTCCCTGACACTCTGTGTGGCACCACTCCCTTCCCTGCCCACTCTGTGTGACACCACTCCCTTCCCTGACCTCTGTGTGGACACCACCCCCTTCCCTGACACTCTGTGTGACACCACCCCCTTTCCCCGGGACACTCTGTGTGGCACCACCCCCTTCCCTGACACTCTGTGTGGCACCACTCACTTCCCTGACACTCTGTGTGACAAACCATCCTTCCCTGACACTTGTGGCCCCACCCCCTTTCCCCGACACTCTGGTGGCACCACTCCCTTCCCCTGAACCCCTGTGTGGCACCACTCCCTTCCCTGACACTCTGTGTGGCACCACTCCCTTCCCTGACACCCTGTGTGGCACCACTCCCTTCCTGACCCCCTTTGTGTGGCACCACTCCTTCCCTGACACTCTGTGTGGCACCACCCCCTTCCCTGACACTCTGTGTGGCACCACTCCCTTCCCTGACTTTCCTGTGTGGCACCACCCCCTTCCCTGACACCCTGTGTGGCACCACTCCCTTCCCTGACACTCTGTGTGGCACCATCCCTTCCCTGCACTCTGTGGGGCACCACTCCTTCCCTGACACTCTGTGTGGAAACCACTCCCTTCCCTGACACTCTGTGTGGCACCACTCCCTTCCCTGACACTCTGTGTGGGCACCACTCCCTTCCCTGACACTCTGTGTGGCACCACTCCCTTCCCTGACACTCGGTGTGACACCACTCCCTTCCCTGCACTGTGTGGCACCACTCCTTCCTGACACTCTGTGTGACACCACTCCCTTCCCTGACACCCTGTGTGACACCACTCCCTTCCCTGACACCCTGTGTGACACCACTCCTTCCCCTGACACTCTGTGTGACCCCACTCCCTTCCCTGACACCCTGTGTGACACCACTCCCTTCCTGACACCCTGTGTGACACCACTCCCTTCCCTGACACTCTGTGTAAACACCACCCCCTTCCCTGACACTCTGTGGGGCACCACTCCCTTCCCGGGACACTCTGGTGACACCACCCCCTTTCCCCTGACCCCCTGTGTGACACCACTCCCTTCCCTGACCCCCTGTGTGACACCACTCCCTTCCCTGACACCCTGTGTGACACCACTCCCTTCCCTGACCCCTTGTGTGACACCACCCCCTTCCCTGACACCCTGTGTGACACCACCCCCTTTCCCCTGACACCCTGTGTGACCCACTCCTTCCATGACACCCTGTGTGACCCCACTCCCTTCCCTGACCCCATGTGTGACACACTCCCTTCCCTGACACCCTGTGTGGCACCACTCCCTTCCCTGACACCCTGTGTGGCACCACCCCCTTCCCGGGACACCCTGTGTGACACCACTCCCTTCCCTGACACCCTGTGTGAAAACCATCCCTTCCCGACACACTGTGTGACCCCAAACTCCCTTCCCTGACACCTGTGTGGCACCACTCCCTTCCCTGAACCCTGTGTGACACCACCCCCTTCCTGACACACTGTGTGACACCACCCCTTCCCTGACACACTGTGTGACACCACTCCCTTCCCTGACACCCTGTGTGACACCACACCCTTCCCTGACACTCTGTGTGGCACCACCCCCTTCCCTGACACCCTGTGTGGCACCACTCCTTCCCTGACCCCTGTGTGACACCACTCCCTTCCCTGACACACTGTGTGACACACTCCCTTCCCTGACACAACTGTGTGACACACTCCTTCCCTGACACCCTGTGTGACACCACTCCCTTCCCGCACTCTGTGTGGCCCCACTCCCTTCCCTGACACCCTGTGTGGCACCACTCCTTCCCCTGACACCCTGTGTGACACCACTCCCTTCCCTGACACACTGTGTGACACCACTCCCTTCCCTGACACACTGTGTGACACCACCCCCTTCCCTGACACAGTGTGACCCCACTCCCTTCCCTGACACACTGTGTGGCACCACTCCTTCCCTGACACCCTGTGTGGCACCCACTCCCTTCCCTGACACTCTGTGTGGCCCACTCCCTTCCCTGACACCCTGTGTGGCACCCATCCTTCCCTGACACCCTGTGTGGCACCACTCCCTTCCCCTGACACCCTGTGTGGCACCATCCTTCCCTGACACCCTGTGTGGCACCACTCCTTCCCTGACACCCTGTGTGGCACCACTCCCTTCCCCTGACACCCTGTGTGGCCCCACTCCCTTCCTGACACCCTGTGTGACCCACTCCCTTCCCTGACCCCCTGTGTGGCACCACCCCCTTCCCTGACACCTGTGTGACACACTCCCTTCCCTGACACCCTGTGTGGCACCACTCCTCTTCCCTGACACCCTGTGTGACACCCTCCCTTCCCTGACACCCTGTGTGCACCACTCCCTTCCCTGAACCCTGTGTGACACCACTCCCTTCCTGACCCCCTGTGTGACCCCCACTCCTTCCCTGAAAACCCTGTGTGGCACCACTCCCTTCCCTGACACCTGTGTGGCCCACTCCCTTCCCGGGACCCCCCTTTTGTGGCACCACTCCCTTCTCTGACACCCTGTTTTGGCACCACCCCCTTCCCTGACACCCTGTGTGGCACCGCTCCTTTCCCTGACACCTGTGTGGCACCACTCCCTTCCCTGACACCTGTGTGGCCACCCCTTCCCTGACCCCTGTGTGGCCCCACTCCCTCCTTCTCTGACACCCTCTGTGGCACCATTCCCTTCCTTACACCCTCCCTGTGTGGCACTACTCCCTTCCCTGCCCAATCTGTGTGTGTCACTCTTTCTCTGTCGCCATGCATCACTCCATTCATTTACAACACATACACACACATAGATACACACAGACACACACACACACACACACACACACACACACACACCACACACACACACACACACACACACACACACACACAGGGGAAAGCAACAATGACTTGGCACTAACGTCACAGTAACTTGCGGGATGTGAGGTCCAGTGTAACACCAGCAGGTAACCTCACTTGTGTACTTCCCAAACCTCACACACACACACACACACACAATTATTTATATTATATATATATTACCTTGGGTTATCATAGGTTATCCTGGCTTACCCTGGGGTTACCACTGGCTATCCTGGCTTACCCTGGGTTATCACAGTTATCCTGGTTTACCTGGGGTTACCACTGGTTATCCTGCTTCCTGGGGTTACCACTGGCTATCCTGGCTTACCCTGGGTTACACTGGCTATCCTGGCTTACTCGGGGGTTTTACCACTGGTTATCCTGGCTTACTCTGGGGTTACCATGGTTTCCTGGCTTACTCTGGGGTTACCACTGGCTACCCTGGCTTACTCTGGGGTTACCACTGGTTATCCTGGCTTACTCTGGGTTACCACTGAACTATCCTGGCTTACTCTGGGGTTACCACGGGTTTTATCCTGGCTTACTCTGGGGTTACACTGACTATCCTGGCTTACTCTGGGTTACCACTGGGTTATCCGGGGCTTCCCCTGGGTTACCACTGGTTATCCTGGCTTATCTGGGGTTACCACTGGCTATCCTGGCTTACCCTGGGTTATCACAGGTTATCCTGGCTTACCCGGGGTTATTCTGGGATAAATAACCGTCTCTCCTCAAGATCATCAAGAATTAAGTAGCCGAAGACAATTTCAAACCCAAAACTGCATATATTAGAGGGGTTTCCAACAGCTGGACCCCAAAACCAGAGCCAACAGAAGTGGGCAAAAGGGGTTTGTAAACAGGTGGGCAGGTGTGTGTAAGGGTACAACCCCTTTTTGGGTATGTTTGTGGTTCCATAATCTGACATACTTTTCTTCTTCCAGTGAAGATGAGGTTGTGGTGGTAGTGGTGGTTGTAGTTGTGGTAGTGGTGGTTGTAGTGTGGTAAGGGGGGGTGTAGTTTTTGGTATGGTGGTAGAGGGTGGGGGGGACCTACACAGAGGTGGTGCTGGTTACTCCTCCCAGTCTCCGGGGACACAAACCCAGTCCCACTACTACTACCACTACTACCACCACTACCACCACCACCACCACCACCCAAAACAACTACAAAGATTTCTATGACAACTATAACCACCACCATCTCTACTTTCCACAAAACCTTTACCATCCCAAATGAAATACCCCTTTAAATCACCCCTTTTTGTTCCCCCCCTTTACCCTTGCCTCTTTCCTCCCTGAAGACAATGGAACCTGTGCCTTAACACCCACCTGGGGGTACCTATGCCAGGTCCAGGATCACCTCCAGCTAAACCACACAAAATAATGAGACCAAATAATAGCCTGGTTGATCAGGCTTCGTGTCAGTGTAGTATTTGGGGTTGCCAAGTTCCCTGGATTATGGGCAGAAAGGAAATTGTAGGTACTGGAAGAAACCAAAAAAAAAACCCTATACCATCTATAATAGGGCAGTGCCCGAAATTTAAAAAGATGGTGGGCTCAATTGGGAAAATGTTGAGGAGAAAAGTGAATTTGGCCAAAATTCGTTGGGGGATGATGGCAGGGGATATGGATGCCCGAGGGGTGATTCTTGGTGAAACTCCAGGGTTAGGGGGGATTTTTACTTCATATTTTTGGTAAACTCTTACTAAATACGGGGTTACTAATACTAGAGCTTCCACTACCATACTAGAAATACCATTAACAGAACCTTACCATACAATAACATATTTTACTTCCAATAGCAGGTTAAATCAACTCATCATAGAGGGTTACAAAACTATAACTATTTATAACTAGCAGCCTTACAAAGACGTAACTACTAAACACTATACTACTTCACTAGCAGCTAACCTACACTATAAACTACTTCTATTCCAATAGAGCAGTAAATAAGGTAAATAAAATGACAATATACACCTCAAAAATTAGAGTACACACCAACTAAACTAACCCTACTCTACTTCCCCTAGCAGGGGCCCTAAAACCCAATACCAAAATAATACTACTACACCCTAAACTACTTAAGCACCTATAATAACTACCAAAGACCACTAATACCACCAATAATACTAAAAATAAACTACACACTACTACTTCACTAAGCAAAACCTACCAAAACCACTAAAACACTACACTCACACCACTATAATACCAAAATACAATACAAACCAAACTACCCCACTTTCACTAGCAGCTGTACACTACCAAATATACTAACTTCCACGTAGCAGCCTTTTACCCCTACAACTAATATACTACCAACCACTACCACCAAAAAACACTACCCCCACCCCACCAACTACCACTTTAAAACTACCACTCTAATACACTACTACCACTACCAATTAATAAAAAAAAACACTACTACCACACTACTAGCCACTACTACCAACCCATACCACTACACTAACCACCACTATAACCACCAAAATAATTACCAACTACACCACACTACCACACCACTTACTACCAACCATACACCACTACTACACACCCCCTCCACTACTATCACCACTAAACCACACTGACTACCCCCTTTACCACCATACCCCTTACCATTACCATTTCTTTCCACCCCTACTACCATACTAACTACCACATACCACTACACCACTACTAACATACCATACTTATACTACTTCCATTGCAAGCCTTACCACTCCCCTACTACTTCCCCAAACCCTACCCACTACCAACTCTACCCCTAACTACTCCATCCTATACCAAATTTCTCCCCCTACCACTACTACACTATTATTTCTACCCCCCCACTATTCTACTTTACCCTACTACTCCCCCCAAATTCCACCTACTCTTTACTCTACCCCCACTTCTCCTCCAATACCCCACCTACACTTATTCCTACCCTACTACCCTCCCCCTACCACCATAATTCTTCATACCACTTTCTACCTCACCACTACTACATACTACCACCACTTACTTACCATACTTCCACCACTTCTACTACCACTACCCCACTACCTAACCACTACTATTCCCCCTACCCCCACCACTACTACCAAAATACACTTTAATACCACTACTACTACGACTATACCACTACAACTCTACCCCCTACACTATATCCACTAATACCACCAAATACTTCTTCACCATTACCACTACAACCACTAACACTACTACCACCTTAATACTACACTACTAACCCCCACTACTACCACCACCACTAAATACACCACTACCTACCAATATTTCCCACTCAATAAAACCAAATACTACCTCCATACACCACTACCACTAACCACTACTACTTTAACACCACTTACTACCACACTACTATCCACACATTACTACACCACCACTACTACAACCACTACTACACCAACTACCACACTACTACCACCACTACCACCACTACCACCATACACACTACTTTCCACACAATTTCCTACCACTTTCACCACTACAAACCCAAATACAACACTTACCACCACTAATACTAACCCATACACTACTCCACCACTACTACCACCAACCACTACTACCACTACTACCACCATACTACAACCACTACAAAATACACAATACCAAATAATATCAACTAAACCACTAAATAAAACAACTACCACTACTCCCCCATACAAAAACCACTACTAACTACTATCCACCATACAACCACTAACCAAATTCCAAAACTTAAATACTATAATCCACCACTATACACCTCCACACTAACATACTACCACACTAATACCAAACCATACACACTACCCAATACCACCACTATACCACCAAATACACTATATACACCTACCACTCAAAACCTCACACTACCACTACTACAACTACTATATACTACCACACTCCACCACTCTAATACAACTCTACCACACTACCACACTCATACAACACTCTACTACACACTACACACCACAAATACTACCAATAACTTCTAACACACTACCACCACTTTCACCACACAAACCCCAAATACTACCACTTCAATACTACACATACCCCACCACTACTAACACCAATACTAAAACCCCCTACCACCACTAAACACTACTCCCCACACTATACTACACCACTACCACATATACTAACAAACCCCTACCACACTACTCTAATACTTATACCATACCACTACACTTAACACTATACCAACCAACCCCCCACCATACTACTACTACTACCAAACACACTACTACTACTACTAACCACTTCACTAAATACCACTACAACCCCACAACACTATACTACCACTACCAATTCCACCACTACATAACACTACTACACTACTACTACCACTACAACTACTATACTACCACTACCACTACCTACTACCTTACTACTAATAACCACCACTACCACCCTCCCACTCTACTACTACACCACTACACCACACTACCCCCATACACCCTACCACTACTACTCTACACTAACTACCACCTAAACCACTACTACCACCACACCCCAACTACCAAATAACCCCACACTAACCCCTCCTAACACTACCCCCAACCACCCCACCACCAACTACTCACCACTACTATACCTACCACTACCCCTACTACCACTATCCAAATCACCACTACCACTAACTACTACTACTACCACTACCAACTCACCACCACTACTACTACTACCACCACTACCACTACTACTACAAATACTACCACTACCACTACTACTACTATCCCCCTAAACCCCTACACACTACCACTATAAACCCCTACTACCTACACACCACTACCACTACTACCTACTACTACTACCAACTACCACCTACTACCTACCCCCCCTACCACTACAACTACTAACACTTACTACCCCAACCACTACTACTACTACCACCCTAACACTACCACCACTACTACCACTACTACCACTACTACACTACCACCCAACCACTACACCACTACACCACTACCACTACTACTATTACTACCACTCTACCACACTACTACTACTACTACCACTACCCCACCCCACTACCCTACTACCACTACCACACTACCACTACTACCACTACCACCCACTACCCACTACTACACTACTTTCCACCACATACTACACTACCACCCACTACCACCACTACATACCACAACTACACACTATACCACTAACTACCACCACTACTACCACTAACTACACCACTACCACTACTACTATTTCCATCCCCCCCCCCCTAAACATACCAACTACCACCACTACACCACTACTACCACACTACCACCACTACCACTACTACCACTACCACTACTACTTTTCTACTATACCCACCACTACTACACTACTACCACCACTACTACCACTACTACCATCACCACTACTAACTACCACTACCACTACTACCATTTCTACCACTACTACCACTACCACCACTACCACTACTACTACTACTACTTCTACTACACTACCTACTACCACTATACTAATTTCTACCACCCCTACCACTTACCACCACTACCTACTACTATTCCACTACACCACCACTACTCCACTACCACCACTACACCAACCCTTTTATTACCACTACCACCACTACTATTTTTTCCACTACCATACACTATTACTACCACTACCACTTACTACCACCATACCATACTAACTACATACACTACCATACCACTACACTATTTCTACCACTACCACTACTACACCACTACACACTACTACTCTTCCACCACTTTTAAACCACTCCCACTATATCAACTACTTCCACTCACCACATACTATACCATTACCAACACTACTACTCTACCACTCCAATATTTATATCCATCCACACCAATTACCAATAACACACTTATAACTAACCAAAAATTAAACACTATCATCACCCTCCCTCACCTCCAACGATAAAAGTTGTCATTAAATTCCCGCTCCACCACCAGTAGGAAAATTGAACATCATTGAACATGGGGGAAGTATAGGAAAGATTAATGGGGGAAAAGTGTGGTAAAGAAATTTTGAAAATTTTAAAGAATCAACCAAAACCCCCCTTTAGTGACTTTTAAGACCAAAAATTACTGTATCGAATAGCGAGTTAGTACCCTAGCAGACAGTTAGAAATTCCACAGTCACTAGTGATTGTAGTTGTATCTTTTGTAGATACTCGTTCAGATCTCTCATCAAGGCATGTGTTAGCCATTGAGAGGAATTCAATCCTCCCAGAGATGATAACCATTCTGCATACGTAAACCTTACCCTCGCAGAATTGGGTTTAAATGTACATAGTCTGTATAATTAAGATGTCCGAGATGAATGAAAGTGTCAACTGTGTGTTTTATTATTAGCTGATCATTTGTCAGAAATTTTCGTGTTCACGTTCCCTCCGTATTCTGAGAATTAACAGTCTAATTTGTTGTGCACCGAATCTGCCTTTCTGTAAACACTTCTTTGTAATATTTATTCTTCCTCAGAACCGTAGAGGCATGAATACAGATCGATCGATCAATTCCATCCATATTGTATAATGAATTGTTTCTTATAGTTTGTAATGCATTATGTTAACACCCCTATGTAATGTCCATTATGATACCATCCATTAGTTCTAAATTTTATGAATTTGTTTTTGTATAGAATCAGCCCAGATCCCCCTTTGCCTGTTCAGCCTATAGATAGTAGTGTAGTCGGGACGACATACGTAACATGACCGAGCTGTCAGCATAGTTGCTGATCCCTGTATCCCTGTATTATATAGAAATAGCAATTAGTATCCTCCATGTGCTTTAGACACGAGATCCCTCGTAGGCCTTTTGGGCTTGGAGTGACTTTCATGGCATACACATGGGCAGTGTCCCTTTGTCCCGCCCTCTCCTCAGCGGCAGACCGTCTAGGCGTAAACAGGCTAGTAACTGTGGCTCCATTCTCCCATCTCAGTCTGACAATATATCTAACCATCCTACAAGTGTGTCTATTTTTCCCAAACCTGTGATATCTCCATTCAAGAACCCTTACGATCTGAAGTAGTCTGTGTATACTGAAATGTGTATACTGAAGTATGTCGGGTTTTATACTGAAGTATGTCTGTGTATACTGAAGTGTGTATTTTTATACTGAAGTATTCTGTGTATACTGAAGAAATGTCTGTGTAAAACTGAAGTATGTCTGTGTATACTGAAGTATGTCTGTGTTACTGAAGTGTGTATGTGTATACAGAAGTATGTCTGTGTATACTGAAGTATGTCTGTGTATACTGAAGTATGTCTGTGTATACTGAAGTATGTCTGGTATACTGAAGTATGTCTGTGTATACTGAAGTATGTCTGTGTATACTGAATTTGTGAAATGGTATACTGAAGTATGTCTGTGTATACTGAAGTATGCCTGTGTATACTAAAAGTATGTCTGTGTATACGAAGTATGTCTGTATACTGAAGTATGTCTGTGTATACTGAAGTATGTCTGTGTATACTAAAGTATGTGTATACTGAAGTATGTCTGTGTAAAACTGAAGTATGTCTGTTATACTGAAGTATGCCTGTGTATACTGAAGTAATGTCGTGTATACTGAAGTATGTCTGTGTATACTGAAGTATGTCTGTGTATACTGAAGTATGTCTGTGTATACTGAAATATGTGTAACTGAAGTATGTCTGTTAAAACTGAAGTATGTCTGTGTATACTGAAGTATGTCTGTGTATACTGAAATATGTGTATACTGAAGTAATGTCTGTGTATACTGAAGTGTGTATGTGTGTCTGTGTTACTCACCGAGCTGTGCTTGCAAGGGGTTGAGTCTCAGCCCCTGGACCCACCTTTTAAAAGCTACAATAGATTACATTAGTCAGTTCCTGGAAATGAGAGCAGCACTGCAGGGGGCCTACTGCTCCATGTTTGGTACGTCCTTCCCTCACACCCCACCCTTCGTTTTATATGATCTAACCCTTTTTAAAGCCATTTTTAAAAGGTCAAATTATATAGCCTTCTATGTTGTGGCTGATGTGTCAGCCTCCACGTGGGCCTCCGGTACCCCTCAATGATCCAGTACCTGTTAAGCCTCTCCTTATCTTACCCCAGAAATGTCTCCCACTATCTCTCACGTTGCGATCATATCTCCCCTCATTCTTCCACTCCCCAACGGCCTCATAACTCACTCTTATCTCTCTAATTAGCTTAATTCTGAAGCTATGTACGTACATGACAAGAGTATGGGTTGTACAGTGGTGCTGCGCATTCTAGACTGATTTAACCATATAGTGTATTGTATGACTCTTGGCTCAGGCAGTTCTTAGGTGTGCCATTGTTGTATATTTAAAGGTTGTATTTGCCCATTTTGTGTTTGTGGGGGGGGCGAGCACAGCCGCTTCTGCCTTATGTGTTTTATTTGGACTAGTTAAACATACTCTTAAAATTATGGATAAAGCTCAAGGAAAAATACCACAATCTGTCAAGAAACTACCACAATCTGTCAAGGAAACTACCACAATCTGTCAAGGAAACTACCCCAATCTGTCAAGGAAAATACCACAATCTATCAAGAAACTACCACAATCTGTCAAGAAACTACCACAATCTACAAGGAAACTACCACAATCTGTCAAGGAAACTACCACAATATATCAAGGAAACTACCACAATCTATCAAGGAAGCTACACAATCTATCAAGGAAGCTACCACAATCTATCAAGGGAAACTACCACAAAACTATCAAGGAAGCTTTCCACAATCTATCAAGGAAGCTACCACAATCTATCAAGGAACTACCACAATCTATCAAGGAAGCTACCACAATCTATCAAGGAAACTACCACAATCAAACAAGGAAACTACCCCAATCTATCAAAGAAGCTACCACAATGTCAAGATAACACCACAACATGTCCGTGGAAAATACCACAATCTCAGTATATATTAAGTATCTGCAAGTTACTCTTACGACTTTTGTGCTAGCACACTAATAATAATTATAACAATAAAGGTAAATTAAATTTTTATTATTATTATTACTATTTTTATTATTATTTCGAGGCAGTAACTGCCTTTTAAAATGAGTTTTATACCAACAAATTAATTTACACGTCTTGAAGTGACAAAAACACTTGAAGAGATGAGTTAAAAAGTAATTACTTTTAAAAACTCTGAGATTTTATCAGACTTAATGTTTTATGAGAGTCAAGTGTGGCACCACTCCCCCTTCCCTGACACGTGTGGCACCACTCCCTTCCCTGACACACTGTGTGGCACCACTCCCTTCCCTGACACTCGTGTGGCACCACTCCCTTCCCTGACACACTGTGTGGGACCACCCCTTCCCTGACACACTGTGTGACACCACTCCCTTCCCTGAAAACTCTGTGTGGCACCACTCCCTTCCCTGACACTCTGTTTTGGCACCACTTTCCCTTCCCTGACACTCTGTGTGGCACCACTCCCTTCCCTGACACCTGTGTGGGACCACCCCTTCCTAAAACTGTGTGGCACCACTCCCTTCCCCGACACTGTGTGGCACCACTCCTTCCCTGACACTGTGTGGCACCAAATCCCTTCCCTGACACTCTGTGTGGCACCACTCCCTTCCCTGACACACTGTGTGACACCACTCCCTTCCCTGACACTCTGTGTGGCACCACTCCCTTCCCTGACACTGTGTGGCACCAACTCCTTTTCCCCGACACTGTGTGGCACCACTCCCTCCCTGACACTGTGTGGCACCACTCCCTTCCCTGACACTCTGTGGCACCACTCCCTTCCTGACACACTGTTGACACCACTCCCCTTTCCCCCACACTCTGTGTGGCACCACCCTTTCCCCTTTCCCTTTACACTCTTGTGTGGCACCACTCCCTTCCCTGACACTCTGTGTGGGACCACTCCCTTCCCCGACACACTGTGTGACACCACTCCCTTCCCTGACACTCTGTGTGGCACCACTCCCTTCCCTGACACTCTGTGTGGCACCACTCCCTTCCTGACACTCTGTGGGCACCACTCCCTTCCCTGACACTCTGGGGTGGCACCACTCCCCCTTTCCCCGACACCCTGTGTGGGGACCACTCCCCTTTCCCCGACACTCTGTGTGGCACCACTCCCTTCCCTGACACTGTGTGGCAAACCCCTCCCTTTCCCTGACACTGTGTGGCACCACTCCCTTCCCTGACACTGTGTGGCACCACTCCTTCCCTGACACTCTGTGTGGCACCACTCCCTTCCCTACACACGTGTGACACCACTCCCTTCCTGACACTCTGTGTGGCACCCACTCCCTTCCCTGACCTCTGTGTGGCACCACTCCCTCCCTGACACTCTGTGTGGCACCACTCCCTTCCCCGACACACTGTGTGACACCACTCCCTTCCCTGACACTCGTGTGGCACCACTCCCTTCCCTGACACTCTGTGTGGCACCACTCCCTTCCCTGACACTCTGTGTGGCACCACTCCCTTCCCTGACACTCTGTGTGGCACCACTCCCTTCCCTGACACCCTGTTGGCACCACTCCCTTCCCTGACACTCTGTGTGGCACCACTCCCTTCCCTGACACTCTGTGTGACACCACTCCCTTCCCTGACACTCCCGTGTGGCACCCCTCCCTTCCCTGACACTCTGTGTGGCACCACTCCCTTCCCTGACACTCTGTGTGCACCACTCCCTTCCCTGACAAAACTGTGTTGACAAACCCCTCCCTCCCTGACACTCTGTGTGGGACCACTCCCCTTCCCTGCACTCGTGTGGCACCACTCCCTTCCCTGACACTCTGTGTGGCACCACTCCCCTTTCCCCGACACTCTGTGTGCACCACTCCCTTCCCTGACACCCTGTGTGGGACCCACTCCCTTCCCTGACACTCTGTGTGGGACCACTCCCTTCCTACACTCTGTGTGACACCACTCCTTCCCTGACACCCTGTGTGGCACCACTCCCTTCCCTGACACTCTGTGTGGCACCACTCCCTTTCCCTGACACTCTGTGTGGCACCACTCCCTTCCCTGACACTCCGTGTGGGACCACTCCCTTCCCTGACACTCTGTGTGACAACCCCTCTCCCCTTTCCCCGACACTGTGTGACACCCCCTCCCTTCCCTGACACTGTGTGACACCACTCCCTTCCCTGACACTGTGTGACACCACTCCCTTCCCGACACTCTGTGTGGCACCACTCCCTTCCCTGACACTCTGTGTGGCACCACTCCCTTCCCTGACACTCTGTGTGGCACCACTCCCCTTTCCCCGACACCCTGTGTGGCACCACCTTTCCCCTTTCCCCGACACTGTGTGGCACCAAATCCCTTTCCCCGACACTGTGTGGCCACCACTCCCTTCCTGACACACTGTTGGCACCACTCCCTTCCCTGACACTGTGTGGCAAACCCCTCCCTTCCCGACACACTGTGTGGCACCACTCCCTTTCCCCGACACTCTGTGTGACACCACTCCCTTCCCTGACACTCTGTGTGCACCACTCCCTTCCCTGACACTCTGTGTGGCACCACTCCCTTCCCTGACACTCTGTGTGGCACCACTCCCTTCCCTGACAATCTTTTGTGGCACCACTCCCTTCCCCCGACACACTGTGTGGCACCACTCCCTTCCCTGACACTCTGGGGTGGCACCACTCCCTTCCCTGACACTCTGTGTGGCAACACTCCCTTCCCTGACACTCTGTGTGACACCACTCCCTCCTGACACTCTGTGTGGCACCACTCCTTCCCTGACACTCTGTGTGACAAAACCCCTCCCTTCCCTGACACTCTGTGTGGCACCACTCCCTTCCCTGACACTCTGTGTGGCACCACTCACTTCCCTACACTCTGTGGACAACCACTCCCTTCCCTGACACTCTGTGGCACCACTCCTTCCCTGACACTCTGTGTGGCAAACCCCTCCCTTCCCGACACCCTGTGTGCACCACCCCTTCCCTGACACTCTGTGTGCACCACTCCCTTCCCTGACACCTTGTGGCACCACTCCCTTCCCTGAACACCCTGTTGCACCACTCCCTTCCCTGACACTCTGTGTGGCACCACTCCCTTCCCTGACACTCTGTGTGGCACCACTCCCTTCCCTGACATCCTGTTGGCACCACTTTCCCCTTTCCCCGACACCCTGTGTGGCACCACTCCCTTCCCTGACACTCTGTGTGGCACCACTCCCTTCCCTACACTCTGTGTGGCACCACTCCCTTCCCTGACACTCTAGTGTGGCACCACCCCTTCCCTGACACCTGTGTGGCACCAACTCCCTTCCCTGACACTCTGTGGGCACCACTCCTTCCCTGACACTCTGTGTGGGACCACTCCCTTCCCTGACACTCTGTGTGACACCACTCCCCTTTCCCCCACACTGGTGGCACCACTCCCTTCCCTGACACTCTGTGTGACACCACTCCCTTCCCTGCACCCTGTGTGACACCACTCCCTTCCCTGACACCCTTGTGTGACACCACTCCCTTTCCCTGACACTGTGTGACACCACTCCCTTCCCCGAAAACCCTGTGTGACACCACTCCCTTCCCTGACACCCTTTTGGAAAACCACTCCCTTCCCTGACACTCCCGTGTGACACCACTCCCTTCCTACACTCTGTGTGGCACCACTCCCTTCCCTGACACTCTGTGTGACACCACTCCCTTCCCTGACACCCTGTGTGACACCACTCC
Organism: Cherax quadricarinatus; assembly: GCF_026875155.1. Lineage (NCBI taxonomy): Eukaryota > Metazoa > Arthropoda > Malacostraca > Decapoda > Parastacidae > Cherax > Cherax quadricarinatus. The sequence goes on along the minus strand of NC_069481.1, from coordinate 21,414,108 downwards.
CTTCCCTGACACCCTGTGTGAACACCACTCCCCTTTTTCCCGACACCCTGTGTGACAAACCCCATCCCTTCCCTGACACTCTGTGTGACACCACTCCCTTCCTGACACCCTGTGTGACACCACTCCCTTCCCTGACACCCTGTGTGACACCACTCCCTTCCCTGACACCCTGTGTGACACCACACCCTTCCCTGACACACTTTTGTGACACCACTCCCTTCCCTGACACCCTGTGTGGCACCACCCCTTTCCCTGACAAACCCCGTTGGCACCACTCCCTTCCCTGACACCCTGTGTACACCACTCCCTTCCCTGACACCCATGTGTGACACCACTCCTCCCTGACACACCTGTTACACCACTCCCTTCCCTGACACCCTGTGGGGGCACCACTCCCTTCCCTGACACCCTGGTGACACCACTCCCCTTCCCTGACACCTGTGTGACACCACTCCCCTTCCCTGACACACTGTTGACACCAAATCCCTTCCTGACACCCCGTGTGACAACCACTCCCTTCCCTGACACTCTGTGTGGCACCCACTCCCTTCCCTGACACCTGTGTGGGACCCTACCCCTTCCCTGAAAATCCCTGTGTGACACCACTCCCTTCCCTGACACCTGTGTGACACCACTCCCTTCCCTGCACTCGGTGAGACACCACTCCTCCCTGACACCCTGTGTGACACCACTCCCTTCCCTACACTCTGTGTGGCACCACCCCCCTTTCCCTGACACCCTTGTGGCACCAACTCCCTTCCCTGACACCCTGTGTGACACCACTCCCTTCCCTGACACACTGTGTGACACCACTCCCTTCCCTGACACACTGTGTGACACCACTCCCTTCCCTGACCAGGTGACACCACTCCCTTCCCTGACACACTGTGTGGCACCACTCCCTTCCCTGACAACCCTGGTGCACCACTCCCTTCCCTGACACTCTGTGTGGCACCACTCCCTTCCCTGACACCCGTGTGGCACCCATCCCCTTTCCCCCGACACCCGTGTGGCACCACTTCCCTTCCCTGACACCCTGTGTGGCACCCATCCCTTCCCTGACACCCTGTGTGCACCACTCCCTTCCCTGACACCCTGTGTGGCCCCACTCCCTTCCTGACACCCTGTGTGGCACCACTCCTTCCCCCTACAACCCCGTGTGACACCACTCCCTTCCCTGACACCCTGTGTGGCACCACTTCCTTCCCTGACACCCTGTGTACACCACTCCCCTTTCCCCGACACCCTTTTGTGGCAACCACTCCCTTCCCTGACACCTTGTGACACCCCTCCCTTCCCTGACACCCTGTGTGACACCACCCCTTCCCTGACACCCATGTGTGACACCACTCCCTTCCCCGACACCCCTGTGTGACACCACTCCCTTCCCTGACACCCTGTGTGGCACCACTACCCTTCCCTGACACCCTGTGGCCACCTTCCCTTCCCTGACACCCTGTGTGGCACCACTCCCTTCTCTGACACCTGTGTGGCACCACTCCTTCCCGACACCCTGTGTGGCAACCCCTCTCCTTTTCCCTGACACCCTGTGTGGCACCACTTCCCTTCCCTGACACCCTGTGTGGCACCACTCCCTTCCCTGACACCCTGTGTGGGACCACTCCCTTCTCTGACACCCTTTTGTGCCCATCCCTCCCTTTCACCCTCCTGTGGCACACTCCCTTTTCCCCGACACTCTGTTGGTTCCATCTTTTTCTGTCGCCATGAAACATCACTCCTTCTTTACCCCACACATACCACACACATAGATACACACAGACCACCACACACACAACACACACACACCACACACCCACACACCACCACACACACCCCACACAGTGAAAGCAACAATTTACTTGGCACTAACGTCACGTAACTTGCGGGTGTGAGGTCCAGTAAACACCACAGTAAACCCCACTGTGTACTTACCAACCTCACACACACACACACACACACACACAATTATATAAATAATATATATTACCTTGGTTATCATAGGGTTATCCTGGCTTACCGGGGTTACCACTGCTACCTGCTTACCCGGGTTACACAGGTTATCCTGGTTTACCCCTGTGTTACCACTGGGTTTTCCTGCTTACCCGGGTTACCACTGCTTACCTGCTTAACCCTGGGTTACCACTGGCTATCCTGGGTTACTCTTGGGGGTTACCACTGGTTAAACCTGGCTTACGCTGGGTTACCACTGGTTATCCGGCTTACCTCTGGGGTTACCACTGGCTACCTGGCTTACTCTGGGGTTACCACTGGTTATCCTGGCTTACTCTGGGGGTTTCCACTGACTATCCTGGCTTACCTCTGGGGTTACCACTGGTTATTTCCCGGCTTACTCTGGGGTTACCACTGCTCCTGGCTTACTCTGGTTACCACTGGTTATCCTGGCTTACCCTGGTTACCACTGGTTATCCTGGCTTACTCTGGGTTACCACTGGCTATCCTGGCTTACCCTGGTTATCCACAGGGTTTTCCTGGCTTTACCCTGGTTTATTCTGGATAAATACCGTCTCTCCCCAAGATCATCAAGAATTATGTACCGAAGACAATTTCAAACCTAAGGGATATATTAGATGGGTCCAACACTGGGGCCCAACCAGAGCAACAGAATGGCAACATGGGTTTGTAAACAGGTGGGCAGGTGTTTTACAGGGTAAAAACCCATTTTTGGGTATGTTTGTGGTCCCATAATCTGACATACTTTTCTCTTCCAGGAAATGAGGTTGTTGGTATTGGGTTTGTTATGTGGGAGGTGTTGTAGCTGGGAAATGGGTGAGTTGTGGAGTGGGTAGAGGGTGGGGGACCTACACAGGTGGGCGGTTCCCTCCCAGCTCCGGCAACAAACCCATCCCACTACTACTACACTACTACCACCCACTACCACCACCCCCAAAACCACCACCAATACAATACAAAGATTTCTATGACAACTATAACCACCACCATCCCCCTATACCCCAAAACTTACCATCCAACTGAAATACCCTTAACTCACCCTTTTCTGTTTACACCCCTTTAACCCTTGCTCTTACACTCACCTGAAGACAATGGAACCTAGTGCCTTAACACCCACCTGGGAGGTACCTATGCCAGGCTCCAGGATCACCTCCAGTAACCACACAAATAAATGAACCAAATAATACCTGGTTATCAGGCTTCGTTCAGTAGTAGTATTGTGTCTTTGCCAATTCCCCGATACTACAGAAGAAGAGTACTGTGAAGCACCCAACCAAAAAAAAAAACCCTATACCAGTGTCTATAATTAGGACAGCTGCCAGAAAATTAAAAAAAGAAGCGTGGTCTTCACATATGAAAGTGTACTAAGGAGAAAAGGTGAATTTCAGGCCAAAATTCTGTTGGGGGATGATGGTCAGGGGTATAATACAGAGCACTGAGAGGGTAGATTCTTTGATGCAAACTAACCAGGATTTAGATTAGATTTTGTCGCCAACCATCTCTCACTACTTTATACTACCACTACTACTACTACTACCACTACTACTACCACTACTAGCAGCCTTACCACTACCACTACTACTACCACTACCACTTCCACTAGCAGCCTTACCACTACCACTACTACCACTACTTCTACTTCCACTAGCAGCCTTACCACTACCACTACTTCTACTTCCACTAGCAGCCTTACCACTACCACTACTACCACTACTTCTACTTCCACTAGCAGCCTTACCAATACCAAAACTACTACTACTACCACTACTACTACTTCCACTAGCAGCCTTACCACTAACCACTACTCCCAAACTACTTCTACTTCCACTAGCAGCCTTACCAATACCAGTACAACTACTACTACCACTACTACTACTTCCACTAGCAGCCTTACCACTACCACTACTACCACTACTTCTACTTCCACTAGCAGCCTTACCAATACCAGTACTACTACTACTACCACTACTACTACTTCCACTAGCAGCCTTACCACTACCACTACTACCACTACCACTACTACCACCACTACCACTACTACTACCACTACCACTACTACTACTTCCACTAGCAGCCTTACCACACCACTACTACTACTACCACTACTACCACCACTACCACTACCACTACTACTACCACTACCACTACTACTACTTCCACTAGCAGCCTTACCACTACCACTACTACTACTTCCACTAGCAGCCTTACCACTACCACTACTACTACCACCACCTACCACCACTACCACTACTACCAACCACAAACCACTACTACTACCACTACTACTACCACTACTACCACTACCATTACTACCACTACTACTACCACTACTACTACCCACTACTACCACCACTACCACTACCACTATACCACCACTACTAACCACCACTACTTACCACTACTACCACCACTAACCACTACCACTACTACCACCACTACTACCACTACTACCACCACTACCACTACTACCACCACTACCACCACTACCACCCACCACCACACTATACCACCCCACCACTACTCCCACACTACCACCACTACACCATACCCCCACTCTACCCACTCCACCACTAAAAAACACACTTAATTTAAAAACCTAATACACACACTACCCCACCCCACTACTACACTTATACCACACCACTCTAATACACCACTAACACCACAAACCACTACCTATTACTACCACTCCCAAACACCACCACTACCCACCACTCATAACTCTACCACAACCACACTCTACACTACTACCACTACCACTACACTACTACTACTCCACACCATAACCACAAAACCACTCCCCACTACCACTACCCCACTCCACCATACTCCCACTACACTACAACACAAACACCACTCTCTCTCCACTACCACATTTAACACTCCCAATTTTTTACCTACCCCCACTCCCACCACACCCATATACTACACTACCAACCACTACTACTCTACTACTCCACTACAACTACTACTATACTACAAAACCCCCCTACCACTCTACACTACTACTACCACTCCCACACTACTACTACACTCCACTACCACTACTACTACTAAACTCCACTACCCCCCCTCCCCCTACTACCATACCCCCAAAACACCATACCACTACTACTACTACTACTCCCACACCACTACTACTACCACTACCACAAACTACTATTAATACCACTACCCCCTAACTACACTACCCCCACTACCACTCCCCCACTACTCTATTACCCCTACCACTACACTACTAACCACTACCACACTACAACCACTACCACTACTACTATTACACCCTTACCACTCTACTACAACAATACCACTACCACACTCCACTACCACACCACACTACTACCCCAAACTACCACTACCACTACACTATTACTCCCACTAACCACCACTACCACCAAACTACCACTACTACAAACTACTACCACTACAAAACCACCACTACTACCACTACCACCACTCCCCTACTACTATTACCCCCACTACAACCCCCACTACCATAAAACCACCACTCCCACTACTACCACTATACCCCCAAAACCCACAAAACCCCCACTACACCACTCCACCACTAAACCACTACTACCACTACCACCCTACTACCATACTCCCCCAACCACCACTACTACCCTATACCATACTACCCTATCCACCACACAACCACTCCCACCACTCCACTACTACTATTACCCCCCATCTCCCACTCTACCACTATACCACTATAAAATTTATACCAAAATTTCCACACCACCCCCCCCATATACTTTCCCCCTACTACCCCCACTACCCCTACCACCAACCCCCACTACTCCCACTATACCACACTACACCATACCATACTACAAAATTTACCCAAAACCACTACAAAACCACCATACCACTACTACTATACTATACCACTACACTACCCTACTACTATTACTCCACTCCCTACTACCCCACTACCACATACTACCACTATACCACCACTTACACTCCACCACTACTACCACCACACACCACTACACCACTATACTAACTACCACTACTACTATTTCTACTACCCACTACCACTATACTACACTACCATCCACTACCATCCCAATACCTTTATACCACTACCATATTATTACTACCATACCATCCACACCACCACTACCACTCTACTCTTTTTCACTGTTTTAAAAACGCCTGTTCCCCGGTCTATTATATACTAGCTCCTTCCCTTTTTGTCAGTGTGACTTTGTAAATGGTCCAAGTTGGACCGAAACGTCGTCGTAACCCCCTTTTCTCCTTTTTGCAGGTTTTTGTTTTTCCTGCCCCCCAATTCCAACTGGGGGGGAAAACCTCATATGGATACACAATAGGCCTGGTAACGGGCCCCCAAAAAGATTTAAAAACTCTACTATTCAATCACTCCCCCTCAACAACTTTTCTGGGGGGAACGAGGTTAAAAAGTTTCAATTATCAATCGGGCGGTGCCGCCCCCAAAGTGAGCAAAAACTTTAAGAGAAAAAAAGCGAAAGGTTGTGAATAGGCATGATGAGAGTAAAAAAGGGAGATTAAAAAAAAAAAAGGGAGGAAAAACGTGTTTGGGTGTGAAAGGGAGGAGGGAAAAAAAGGGGGGGGGGGGAAGGGGAATTTGGGAGGGGAAGGGGGGGTAAAAAAAATGGGAAAGGGGTGATGAGAAGGATAGGAGGGGAGAGAAGGGAGGGG
>NC_069481.1:21227149-21406945 GCF_026875155.1 Cherax quadricarinatus | reverse complement strand
AAAAGGGGTTTTGGTGTAAACCAAGGGGGTTCCTTATTTGAAGGTTCAAAAGGGCTGGTCTTACTCGGGGTTTTAAAGGGCGGGGTTTTCCCCCCTAATCTCACCAAGGTTTTTCCCCTAAGGTTTACCGGGGTTTTATACTCCTGAAGGTCTCTGGTTTGTGTCTTTAAAGGTTTTACCACTGTGTTTTTACCTAATTTACCAACTTTCTTCCCCAAAAGCTTCCCCCCTTGTTCTTTCCCTTTCCCCCTACCTTTTCTTCCCCTTCTCTAAACTTTTTTCCCTAATCTCTACAAGGGTCTTTTCTTATCCTTTTCCCCAAACCCCTTTCTTCCCCCAATTTTCCCCCCAAAAGCGGCGACCCCCCAACTACCGGGGCTGGGTTTATTAAAGGAACCCGGGCTTTTTTCCCCTTGGTTTAAGGGTTTTTTAAGGCCCCGGGCCCGTCGTACCCTGGGCTTTCCAAGCTGTTTTAACCCGAATTTTACCAGTGCTTACTCCGAAGGGTTTTTCCGGGATGTGTCTTTTTGGGTCTCTCGGGTGTGTTGTTTGGGTTTTCCCCCGGAGTGTGTCTTACTTAAGGTTTAAAGGGTTTTTTTACTCCTGGGTCCCCCAAAAGGGCTGTGTTTTCCGAGGCCTCACGACCTTTTGTACTCCTAAGGTTTTTAAATTTTGTTGACCTGGGTCCCCGGAGCTGTTTCCCCCAAGGGCCCAAACAACTTGTTTTTTCCCTAAGGTCCCCCCCCAAAAATTTTTTAAGTTTTTTTTTATTTTTAAACCCAAAAAACCTTTAACTGGGCCCCCCCCTTTTTTCCCCAAGGGCCCCCCCCTTTGGGGGCCCCCCCCCCCTTTTTTCCCCCAAAAATTTTTAACCCCCCCAAAAGGGGAAAACCCCGGGGGGGGTTTCCTTTTTTTTAGAATTTTTTTTTTAAAAACCCCGGGCCCCCCCTTTTTTCCCCCCCCCCGGGGACAAAAACCCAACCCCCCGGCCCCCCCGGGGTTTTTCCCCCAAACTGATAGGGCCCTAAAAATTTGTCCCCGGGTTTTAAAAACTTTTTCCCCCAACCCCCCCCCCCCTTTTTCCCCCCCATTGGGCCCCCCCCAAAAAGGTTCTCCCTGTGTCTGTATCCTGGGTTTCCCAGGAGCTGGTCTTACCGGGTTTCCCAGGAGCTGTGTTTTTTTGGGTTTCTAGGAGCTGTGTCTATTCCTGGAACTTTGGCCTTTTATATTTGAAGGTTTAAGGAGGGGTTTTAACTCCAAGGTCCTTCGGGTTTTTGTATCCTAAAGGGTTTTTTTACCGGAGTTTCTGTATCCGGGGGGGCGGAGTGTTTTTATTTAAAGTCTTAAAACGGGGTGTTCCGGGTTTCCCCAAGCGTTTTATCCCCTGAAGGTCTTACGAGTTTCTGTATCCTAAAGGGTTTCCGGGCTTTTTCTTGGGGGTCTTTTCCCGATTGTCTGAAACCCTGAAGGTTTTTTGGAGCTGGGGCCCTAAGGGTTTTCTCCAGGATTGGTTTCTGGTTTACCGGAGCGGGTTTGTCCCCCCCTGAAGGTTTACGGAGTTGTCTGTCCCCCCCGAAGGTTTACCAAGTGTCTGTTCCTGAAGGCCCTTAAGGAGTTGTCTTTATCCTAAAGGGTTTTCCGGACTGGGTACCCTGGGTTTACCAAGTGTTTGTATCCTAAAGTTTCCCGGATTTTTCTGTTTTCCTAAAGGGTTTCCCGGGTTCTGATTCCTAAAGGTCTTACCGGTTGCCCTGTATCCTGAAGGTCTTACCGGAGTGTCTTTTCTTTCCTAGACTGTGTCGTATCTAATTTTCCCGGGGGTTGTCGTATCCTGAAGGTTTCCGGTGTTCTGTATTCTGGGTCTAAGGGAGCTGTTTTCCCTGAAGGTCCCTGGGTTGTTTCCTGGGTTACAAGGAGCTTTTTTTTACCCGAAGGCTTACCGAGGGGTTTTTTTCCTGAAGGCCCAACCGGAGTGTTGTTTTCCCTAAGGTTTTAAACCCGGAGTTTTGTACCCCTAAAGGGTTTCCCAAACTTTTGTCGTATTAAAGGGTTTTCCCCAAAAAGTCTTTTAAAAATTGGATAAAACTAAATAGTTTTAAGAAGTATTTTTTATTCCTTTTCTGTTTTGATTTTTTTTTCTTTCCTTTTACTTTTCACCCTTTTTTTTTTCCCCCCCCCCAATTTTATTTTCCTGTTTTCCCCCGGGCCCCCACCCTGCGGGGACCCCAGCCCTGCGTGACCCCCCCCCTCTTCCGGAACTGTTTAAAAAACCATAACCCCTTTTTCCTCTGCACACACAACCCCCTAAATTTATTTAACTTTTTTTCCCTTAAAAACCCCTAAAAAAAAACCCTACCAAAAACCCAAAAAATTACCCACAAAAACCCCTTTTCCTGTTTTCCCCCACCAAACCCCCCCAAAAAAAAACCCCCCGGGGCCCCCCCCCTTTTTTTTTCCCCCCCCCCCGGGGGCCCCCCGTTTAAAAACCCCCTTTTTCCCCTTTAAAAAAATCCCCCAAAAAAAATTTTTTAAAACCCAAAAAATTTTTCCCAAGCCCCCCCTCCCTCTTTAAGTTACATTGTAATTAAAAAAAGGAAAAAATTAAGCAAAATGCACAGGTAAAAATTTCTTTTTGTCTTAAAGTTTTTTAATTTTTGGGGGATTTGGGGGCCCAAAAAAATGGGGTTTTTCCTCCGGGATAGATTCCCCGGGCAGGTGGGTTTCCCAAATTTCGTTACCCAAAATTGGGCATTTCAGGGGACGGGTCTTGAACGACCTTCAGGTTCGGAACGCATTCTTGGGGTTTCTACCCCATAGGCCTTTTCTTAATTCCCTCGGGGTGTGCCCCAATTTTTACCCCAATTTTTTTTTTTTGGGTAAGTTTGTGTTCGGCCCCCTAATAAACCCTCTGGGTTTTTTGGGGTTTTTTGGGGTTTAGGTTTTCCAACCTGGCCCCCAAGCCCTAAAAAATCCATATCATTTTTCCCCCCATGTTTCCCCCTTATTTTTTTTTTTTACCCCCTCCCTTTTCCCCCTTTTTTCAAAAATTTCCCCCTTTCCCCCCTCCTTCCCCCGCTCTTGTATCCCCCCCCTTTTTCCCCAACCCCCCCCTTTTCCCTCCCCCCCATCTGTTTCCCCAAATCGGGCTCCCTTTTCCCCCCCCCCCGTCCCTGTTTGGGGGAATTAGGTTAGGGGAAAAACGGGGCCTTTTTTTCCCGGTTTTTACCTTTTTTTCGGATCACCCCCCGGGGCCCCCCCATCCCTTTTCCCTCATGTTTTTTGGAATTCCCCCTTTTTTAAAATTTGTTTTTTTTTTTTGGCGTGTTTTGTTTTTGGTGTTTTTTTTGGTGGTTGTTTTTTTTTTTTTTTGGGTTTATTTTTAAAAAATTTTTGTTTTTTTTGTTAATTTGAAGGTTTACCTTGAATTTTTTTTTTTTCCCCCATTTTCAATTTAAATTCCCCTTAAAAAATTTCCTTTTTTTTTAAATAAAAGAAATTTTTTTTGGGGAAAAAATTTTTTAAAAATTTTAGAAAAAAATTTTAAAATTTTTTGATAATATTTTGGGAAAACCCTTTTAAAAATTTTGTATTTTTAAAAAAGGGAGTTTTTACTGAATTTATTTTTAAACGGATTTGTGTTTTTAATTCTTGAATTTAATTGGGTATTAATTTTTAATTGTGTATCTTTTTTTTATGAAAAAAATTTTTTATCTTGGGTCTTTTAACAATAGTTTGAAGAAAGTTTTTGGTTTTTAAATTTTTGTTTGAATTTTTTTTTTAAAGTTTTTTTTGGTACGGTATTTTTTTTAATGAATTAGTTTTTAATTAAGTTTTGTGAAAATTTTTAAATTCCGCTTATAAATATTCTGGAAAGAAAGTATTTGGGTTTTAAATTTAGTTTTTGTAAATAATATGTTTTTAATAATTCTTTATACTGAAAGCTTTTACTAAAAATTTCTTGTTCAAGTTGTCTGGTTTAATTTTCTGGGAATGGAAATTTTTAATTTTTCGAATTAGGTTTTTTTTGGGGTTTTTTTACTTATTTTGTTTTAAGGGTTTTTCCCCCTTTTTGAAGAGGGCTTTTGATTCGGATGTTGGGGTTAACATATCTTAAAATTTGTTTTTTCAAGATCGGTGGTTACCTATACTTTTTTTTATACTGAAATGTCTGAAAAGAGTTTCTGTTAAGGGGTGTTACTGATGTCTGGTTTGGTTTTGTGTATCAATATTGGGGAACGAATTTTATCTGATTACTTTTCCCATGTAGTTGTTAATGGTTTTGTGTAATTTTTAAAATGTTTACTAGTTTTGTTTTTTGTTTTTTTTATTGTTTTTTTTGGAAAGATTGTTGTTTAAAAAGTTTGTTTTAAAAGGGGTTTTTTTAAAGGGGGTCTTTTAACAAATTTTTTTTAAAGAAGATGTTTGAGATTTAAGAGTGTTTTTTCAGACTTTTAAATTTTTTTTTTCTGAAAAAGGGGGTTTTGAACCCCTTTAACAAAGGTTTTAAAAGGGGGAAGGGCCCCTGGTATGGTATTTCTTAAATTAAAAATTTTTCGGGGAAAAAGGGAAATTTTAAAGAAGTTTAAAAAGAAAGTAGTTGGTATCTAAAATTAAATAAGTCTTGTAAATTGAATTTTGTCTTTAAACTGAAAAAATTTTTATTAAGAATGTTTGATCGAAGATCCGGATATAAATTTTGGAAAATACAAAAAAGTTTAAATTTCGGGAAATGGGTTCGGGTAATAAGTTTCCTGTGTTTTATATTATGTCGTTTTCGAATTTCTTGTAGGAAATTCGTTCGAAAAAGTCTTTATCGGGTTTGCGGAATTTGTTGTACAAAATTTTGAAATTTTTAAATTTTTAAAAGAATTTGTAGTGAAATGAATACGTGAACGAAAATCTGTTTAAATATGGGTTTTTTTACTAAAAAGCTTGTTTAAAAAAAGTTTCGGGTTTACTAAGTTTTGATTATTTTTAAATAAGGTTGTTTGGTATTTTGGGTATTGAAATTTTTTTGCCCAAAGTTGCGACCCCGTATTCCTGTATTAATAGCATAGCATATTTATCCTCCTGTGTTTTAGAAAACCCCTCGTGGGCCTTTGGCTTGGGTGACGTCGGGGCATACATGGGGCCCGGCCCCCCTTCCGCCCCCCTTTTTAGGGCAACCGTTTTGGGTAAAAAGGCTAAAAACTCATCTCCCATCTCATTTACAATTTTCTACCTCCACGTGTTCTCTTTTAACCCTGATTTCCCCCCCAAAAACCCCCAATAAATGGTGAACCCCGGGGGTTTTTACAATTAATTTTGGGGAAAAAGTGAAGAAGGGCCCCCCTTCGGGGAAAATGGAAAGATACCGGGTTCAAAGGCCGAACCCCAAAGGGATTATCAATTTTTCTTTTATTTTTTTGTTCCCTTTTTTGATTGGGGGTTTTGACCCCAATAGGAAAATAAGGCCCCTTAGTTTTGGGGGGGAATCCCAATAGTAGCCTTTCAATAATTTTTTGTGAACCATTACCCCGTTGCTATGTTTTGGTTATAAGTATTCTGTGTTAAGGTTAATAAGCCCCCCCACAATAAAGGGTTTTAACCCCCCTATCGGAACCAGTATGTTTATCGTTTGTTCGTTCCCAACTTTTTGGGGCTTTCTTTTTGGGTTTTTATATTTGGGGGTTCCGAAAGGGGGTTTTTTTAGGGAGTTGGTTTTCTAGTAGGCTTAACTAAAAATAACCCCGACCCGTCAGTTGGTCCCCCTTTTTCCCGGGCTCAACGCTGCTCAGTTTACCCCCAAAAACCAAATTTGGGGGCCACTAACCCACCCATAGGGTTTGGGATGTAAGGAGACATTTTAAAAAACCCCAGGGGGGGAAAAGTAAGGGGTTTTCCCCAAACTTTTATAAAGTCCGGGGTTTTTTTGCCTTTTTAAGGGAAATTTCCTATTTGGGGAGGACCAGAGCAAAAACCCCTATCCATTTTTTTTAAATTTTCCTTAATAATTTTTTTTAAAAATTTCTGGGGGACTTTTTTTTTTTCCTAATTTTTCCCTTTTTAAAACCCAAAATTATAACGTTTTTTCCTTTTTTTCATAAATTTTTAAATTCCCAAATTTAGGTTTAACGTTTATTTTTTTTGTTTTTGTTTTCCTTTTTTTAAACCCCAATGTGTATATAAATATGTTTGTTTTACTGAAGTATGTCTGTGTAAAATGAAGTGTGTATGTGTATACTGAAGTATGTCTGTGTATACTGAAGTATGTCTGTGTATACTGAAGTATGTCTGTGTATACTGAAGTATGTCTGTGTATACTGAAGTGTGTATGTGTATACAGAAGTATGTCTGTGTATACTGAAGTATGTCTGTGTATACTGAAGTATGTCTGTGTATACTGAAGTATGTCTGTGTATACTGAAGTATGTCTGTGTATACTGAAGTATGTCTGTGTATACTGAAGTGTGTATGTGTATACTGAAGTATGTCTGTGTATACTGAAGTATGCCTGTGTATACTGAAGTATGTCTGTGTATACTGAAGTATGTCTGTATACTGAAGTATGTCTGTGTAACTGAAGTATGTCTGTGTATACTGAAGTATGTGTATACTGAAGTATGTCTGTGTATACTGAAGTATGTCTGTGTATACTGAAGTATGCCTGTGTATACTGAAGTATGTCTGTGTATACTGAAGTATGTCTGTGTATACTGAAGTATGTCTGTGTATACTGAAGTATGTCTGTGTATACTGAAATATGTGTATACTGAAGTATGTCTGTGTATACTGAAGTATGTCTGTGTATACTGAAGTATGTCTGTGTATACTGAAATATGTGTATACTGAAGTATGTCTGTGTATACTGAAGTGTGTATGTGTGTCTGTGTACTCACCGAGCTGTGCTTGCAAGGGGTTGAGTCTCAGCCCCTGGACCCACCTTTTAAGCTACAATAGATTACATTAGTCAGTTCCTGGATAATGAGAGCAGCACTGCAGGAGGCCTACTGCTCCATGCTAGGTACGTCCTTCTCACACACACCCTTCGTTTTATATTGATCTAACCCCTTTTTAAAGCCATTTTTAAAAGGTCTAATATATAGCCTTCTATGTTGTGGCTGATGTGTCAGCCTCCACGTAGGCCTCCAGGTAGGCCTCAATGATCCAGTACCTGTTAAGCCTCTCCTTATCTTACCCCAGTAATGTCTCCCACTATCTCTCACGTTGCGATCATATCTCCCCTCATTCTTCACTCTTCCAACGGCCTCATAACTCACTCTTATCTCTCTAATTAGCTTAATTCTGAAGCTATGTACGTACATGACAAGAGTATGGGTTGTACAGTGGTGCTGCGCATTCTAGGACTGATTTAACCAGTATAGTGTATTGTATGACTCTTGGCTCAGGCAGTTCTTAGGTGTGCCATTGTTGTATATTTTAAGGTTGTATTTGCCCAGTTGTGTTTGTGGGGGGTCGAGGCACAGCCGCTTCTGCCTTATGTGTTTATTTGGACTAGTTAAACATACTCTTAAAATTATGGATAAAGCCTCAAGGAAACTACCACAATCTGTCAAGGAAACTACCACAATCTGTCAAGGAAACTACCACAATCTGTCAAGGAAACTACCACAATCTGTCAAGGAAACTACCACAATCTATCAAGGAAACTACCACAATCTGTCAAGGAAACTACCACAATCTATCAAGGAAACTACCACAATCTGTCAAGGAAACTACCACAATATATCAAGGAAACTACCACAATCTATCAAGGAAGCTACCACAATCTATCAAGGAAGCTACCACAATCTATCAAGGAAGCTACCACAATCTATCAAGGAAGCTACCACAATCTATCAAGGAAGCTACCACAATCTATCAAGGAAGCTACCACAATCTATCAAGGAAGCTACCACAATCTATCAAGGAAACTACCACAATCTATCAAGGAAACTACCACAATCTATCAAAGAAGCTACCACAATGTCAAGATAACTACCACAACATGTCCGTGGAACTACCACAATCTCAGTATATATATAAGTATCTGCAAGTTACTCTTACGACTTTTGTGCTAGCACACTAATAATAATTATAACAATAAAGGTATTATTATTATTATTATTATTACTATTATTATTATTATTACTGAGGCAGTAACTGCCTTTAAGATGAGTTTTATACCAACAAATTAATTTACACGTCTTGAAGTGACAAAAACACTTGAAGAGATGAGTTACAAGTAATTACTTTAATAACTCTGAGAGTTTTATCAGACTTAATGTTTTATGAGAGTCAAGTGTGGCACCACTCCCTTCCCTGACACTGTGTGGCACCACTCCCTTCCCTGACACACTGTGTGGCACCACTCCCTTCCCTGACACTCTGTGTGGCACCACTCCCTTCCCTGACACACTGTGTGGCACCACTCCCTTCCCTGACACACTGTGTGACACCACTCCCTTCCCTGACACTCTGTGTGGCACCACTCCCTTCCCTGACACTCTGTGTGGCACCACTCCCTTCCCTGACACTCTGTGTGGCACCACTCCCTTCCCTGACACTCTGTGTGGCACCACTCCCTTCCCTGACACTGTGTGGCACCACTCCCTTCCCTGACACTGTGTGGCACCACTCCCTTCCCTGACACTGTGTGGCACCACTCCCTTCCCTGACACTCTGTGTGGCACCACTCCCTTCCCTGACACACTGTGTGACACCACTCCCTTCCCTGACACTCTGTGTGGCACCACTCCCTTCCCTGACACTGTGTGGCACCACTCCCTTCCCTGACACTGTGTGGCACCACTCCCTTCCCTGACACTGTGTGGCACCACCCTTCCCTGACACTCTGTGTGGCACCACTCCCTTCCCTGACACACTGTGTGACACCACTCCCTTCCCTGACACTCTGTGTGGCACCACTCCCTTCCCTGACACTCTGTGTGGCACCACTCCCTTCCCTGACACTCTGTGTGGCACCACTCCCTTCCCTGACACACTGTGTGACACCACTCCCTTCCCTGACACTCTGTGTGGCACCACTCCCTTCCCTGACACTGTGTGGCACCACTCCCTTCCCTGACACTCTGTGTGGCACCACTCCCTTCCCTGACACTCTGTGTGGCACCACTCCCTTCCCTGACACCCTGTGTGGCACCACTCCCTTCCCTGACACTCTGTGTGGCACCACTCCCTTCCCTGACACTGTGTGGCACCACTCCCTTCCCTGACACTGTGTGGCACCACTCCCTTCCCTGACACTGTGTGGCACCACTCCCTTCCCTGACACTCTGTGTGGCACCACTCCCTTCCCTGACACACTGTGTGACACCACTCCCTTCCCTGACACTCTGTGTGGCACCACTCCCTTCCCTGACACTCTGTGTGGCACCACTCCCTTCCCTGACACTCTGTGTGGCACCACTCCCTTCCCTGACACACTGTGTGAACACACTCCCTTCCCTGACACTCTGTGTGGCACCACTCCCTTCCCTGACACTCTGTGTGGCACCACTCCCTTCCCTGACACTCTGTGTGGCACCACTCCCTTCCCTGACACTCTGTGTGGCACCACTCCCTTCCTGACACCCTGTGTGGCACCACTCCCTTCCCTGACACTCTGTGTGGCACCACTCCCTTCCCTGACACTCTGTGTGACACCACTCCCTTCCCTGACACTCTGTGTGGCACCACTCCCTTCCCTGACACTCTGTGTGGCACCACTCCCTTCCCTGACACTCTGTGTGGCACCCACTCCCTTCCCTGACACACTGTGTGACACCACTCCCTTCCCTGACACTCTGTGTGGCACCACTCCCTTCCCTGACACTCTGTGTGGCACCACTCCCTTCCCTGACACTCTGTGTGGCACCACTCCCTTCCCTGACACTCTGTGTGGCACCACTCCCTTCCCTGACACCCTGTGTGGCACCACTCCCTTCCCTGACACTCTGTGTGGCACCACTCCCTTCCCTGACACTCTGTGTGACACCACTCCCTTCCCTGACACCCTGTGTGGCAACCACTCCCTTCCCTGACACTCTGTGTGGCACCACTCCCTTCCCTGACACTCTGTGTGGCACCACTCCCTTCCCTGACACTCTGTGTGGCACCACTCCCTTCCCTGACACTCTGTGTGACACCACTCCCTTCCCTGACACTGTGTGACACCACTCCCTTCCCTGACACTGTGTGACACCACTCCCTTCCCTGACACTGTGTGACACCACTCCCTTCCCTGACACTCTGTGTGGCACCACTCCCTTCCCTGACACTCTGTGTGGCACCACTCCCTTCCCTGACACTCTGTGTGGCACCACTCCCTTCCCTGACACCCTGTGTGGCACCACTCCCTTCCCTGACACTGTGTGGCACCACTCCCTTCCCTGACACTGTGTGGCACCACTCCCTTCCCTGACACACTGTGTGGCACCACTCCCTTCCCTGACACTGTGTGGCACCACTCCCTTCCCTGACACACTGTGTGGCACCACTCCCTTCCCTGACACTCTGTGTGACACCACTCCCTTCCCTGACACTCTGTGTGGCACCACTCCCTTCCCTGACACTCTGTGTGGCACCACTCCCTTCCCTGACACTCTGTGTGGCACCACTCCCTTCCCTGACAATCTGTGTGGCACCACTCCCTTCCCTGACACACTGTGTGGCACCACTCCCTTCCCTGACACTCTGTGTGGCACCACTCCCTTCCCTGACACTCTGTGTGGCACCACTCCCTTCCCTGACACATCTGTGTGACACCACTCCCTTCCTGACACTCTGTGTGGCACCACTCCCTTCCCTGACACTCTGTGTGACACCACTCCCTTCCCTGACACTCTGTGTGGCACCACTCCCTTCCCTGACACTCTGTGTGGCACCACTCACTTCCCTGACACTCTGTGTGACACCACTCCCTTCCCTGACACTCTGTGTGGCACCACTCCCTTCCCTGACACTCTGTGTGGCACCACTCCCTTCCCTGACACCCTGTGTGGCACCACTCCCTTCCCTGACACTCTGTGTGGCACCACTCCCTTCCCTGACACCCTGTGTGGCACCACTCCCTTCCCTGACACCCTGTGTGGCACCACTCCCTTCCCTGACACTCTGTGTGGCACCACTCCCTTCCCTGACACTCTGTGTGGCACCACTCCCTTCCCTGACATCCTGTGTGGCACCACTCCCTTCCCTGACACCCTGTGTGGCACCACTCCCTTCCCTGACACTCTGTGTGGCACCACTCCTTCCCTGACACTCTGTGTGGCACCACTCCCTTCCCTGACACTCTGTGTGGCACCACTCCCTTCCCTGACACTCTGTGTGGCACCACTCCCTTCCCTGACACTCTGTGTGGCACCACTCCCTTCCCTGACACTCTGTGTGGCACCACTCCCTTCCCTGACACTCTGTGTGACACCACTCCCTTCCCTGACACTGTGTGGCACCACTCCCTTCCCTGACACTCTGTGTGACACCACTCCCTTCCCTGACACCCTGTGTGACACCACTCCCTTCCCTGACACCCTGTGTGACACCACTCCCTTCCCTGACACTCTGTGTGACACCACTCCCTTCCCTGACACCCTGTGTGACACCACTCCCTTCCCTGACACCCTGTGTGACACCACTCCCTTCCCTGACACTCTGTGTGACACCACTCCCTTCCCTGACACTCTGTGTGGCACCACTCCCTTCCCTGACACTCTGTGTGACACCACTCCCTTCCCTGACACCCTGTGTGACACCACTCCCTTCCCTGACACCCTGTGTGACACCACTCCCTTCCCTGACACCCTGTGTGACACCACTCCTTCCCTGACACTCTGTGTGACACCACTCCCTTCCCTGACACCCTGTGTGACACCACTCCCTTCCCTGACACCCTGTGTGACACCACTCCCTTCCCTGACACCCTGTGTGACACCACTCCCTTCCCTGACACACTGTGTGACACCACTCCCTTCCCTGACACCCTGTGTGGCACCACTCCCTTCCCTGACACCCTGTGTGGCACCACTCCCTTCCCTGACACCCTGTGTGACACCACTCCCTTCCCTGACACCCTGTGTGACACCACTCCCTTCCCTGACACACTGTGTGACACCACTCCCTTCCCTGACACCCTGTGTGGCACCACTCCCTTCCCTGACACCCTGTGTGACACCACTCCCTTCCCTGACACACTGTGTGACACCACTCCCTTCCCTGACACACTGTGTGACACCACTCCCTTCCCTGACACCCTGTGTGACACCACTCCCTTCCCTGACACTCTGTGTGGCACCACTCCCTTCCCTGACACCCTGTGTGGCACCACTCCCTTCCCTGACACCCTGTGTGACACCACTCCCTTCCCTGACACACTGTGTGACACCACTCCCTTCCCTGACACACTGTGTGACACCACTCCCTTCCCTGACACCCTGTGTGACACCACTCCCTTCCCTGACACTCTGTGTGCACCACTCCCTTCCCTGACACCCTGTGTGTGCACCACTCCCTTCCCTGACACACTGTGTGACACCACTCCCTTCCCTGACACACTGTGTGACACCACTCCCTTCCCTGACACAGTGTGACACCACTCCCTTCCCTGACACAGTGTGTGACACCACTCCCTTCCCTGACACACTGTGTGGCACCACTCCCTTCCCTGACACCCTGTGTGGCACCACTCCCTTCCCTGACACTCTGTGTGGCACCACTCCCTTCCCTGACACCCTGTGTGGCACCCATCCCTTCCCTGACACCCTGTGTGGCACCACTCCCTTCCCTGACACCCTGTGTGGCACCCATCCCTTCCCTGACACCCTGTGTGGCACCACTCCCTTCCCTGACACCCTGTGTGGCACCACTCCCTTCCCTGACACCCTGTGTGGCCACCACTCCCTTCCCTGACACCCTGTGTGACACCACTCCCTTCCCTGACACCCTGTGTGGCACCACTCCCTTCCCTGACACCCTGTGTGACACCACTCCCTTCCCTGACACCCTGTGTGGCACCACTCCCTTCCCTGACACCCTGTGTGACACCACTCCCTTCCCTGACACCCTGTGTGACACATCCCTTCCCTGACACCCTGTGTGACACCACTCCCTTCCCTGACACCCTGTGTGACACCACTCCCTTCCCTGACACCCTGTGTGGCACCACTCCCTTCCCTGACACCCTGTGTGGCACCACTCCCTTCCCTGACACCCTGTGTGGCACCACTCCCTTCTCTGACACCCTGTGTGGCACCACTCCCTTCCCTGACACCCTGTGTGGCACCGCTCCTTTCCCTGACACCCTGTGTGGCACCACTCCCTTCCCTGACACCCTGTGTGGCACCACTCCCTTCCCTGACACCCTGTGTGGCACCACTCCCTTCTCTGACACCCTCTGTGGCACCATTCCCTTCCCTTACACCCTCCCTGTGTGGCACTACTCCCTTCCCTGACACTCTGTGTGTGTCACTCTTTCTCTGTCGCCATGCATCACTCCATTCATTTACACACACATACACACACATAGATACACACAGACACACACACACACACACACACACACACACACACACACACACACACACACACACACACACACACACACACAGTGAAAGCAACAATGACTTGGCACTAACGTCACAGTAACTTGCGGGATGTGAGGTCCAGTGTAACACCAGCAGGTAACCTCACTTGTGTACTTACCAACCTCACACACACACACACACACACAATTATATATATATATATATATATTACCTTGGGTTATCATAGGTTATCCTGGCTTACCCTGGGGTTACCACTGGCTATCCTGGCTTACCCTGGGTTATCACAGGTTATCCTGGTTTACCCTGGGGTTACCACTGGTTATCCTGGCTTACCCTGGGGTTACCACTGGCTATCCTGGCTTACCCTGGGTTACCACTGGCTATCCTGGCTTACTCTGGGGTTACCACTGGTTATCCTGGCTTACTCTGGGGTTACCACTGGTTATCCTGGCTTACTCTGGGGTTACCACTGGCTATCCTGGCTTACTCTGGGGTTACCACTGGTTATCCTGGCTTACTCTGGGGTTACCACTGACTATCCTGGCTTACTCTGGGGTTACCACTGGTTATCCTGGCTTACTCTGGGGTTACCACTGACTATCCTGGCTTACTCTGGGTTACCACTGGTTATCCTGGCTTACCCTGGGTTACCACTGGTTATCCTGGCTTACTCTGGGGTTACCACTGGCTATCCTGGCTTACCCTGGGTTATCACAGGTTATCCTGGCTTACCCTGGGTTATTCTGGGATAAATAACCGTCTCTCCTCAAGATCATCAAGAATTATGTAGCCGAAGACAATTTCAAACCCTAACTGCATATATTAGATGGGTCCAACAGCTGGAGCCCAACCAGAGCCAACAGAAGTGGGCAAACATGGGTTTGTAAACAGGTGGGCAGGTGTGTGTAAGGGTACAACCCATTTTTGGGTATGTTTGTGGTCCCATAATCTGACATACTTTTCTTCTTCCAGTGAAGATGAGGTTGTGGTGGTAGTGGTGGTTGTAGTTGTGGTAGTGGTGGTTGTAGCTGTGGTAATGGTGGGTGTAGTTGTGGTAGTGGTGGTAGAGGGTGGGGGGGACCTACACAGAGGTGGTGCTGGTTACTCCTCCCAGTCTCCGGGCACACAAACCCAGTCCCACTACTACTACCACTACTACCACCACTACCACCACCACCACCACCACCAATACAACTACAAAGATTTCTATGACAACTATAACCACCACCATCTCTACTACCACAAAACCTTTACCATCCCAAACTGAAATACCCTTAACTCACCCTTTCTGTCACACCCCTTTAACCCCTTGCCTCTTACACCTCACCTGAAGACAATGGAACCTAGTGCCTTAACACCCACCTGGGAGGTACCTATGCCAGGCTCCAGGATCACCTCCAGCTAAACCACACAAAATAATGAGACCAAATAATAGCCTGGTTGATCAGGCTTCGTGTCAGTAGTAGTATTTGTGTCTTGCCAAGTTCCCTGGATACTGACAGAAGGAATTGAGGTACTGTGAAGCACCCAACCAAAAAAAAAAACCCTATACCAGTGTCTATAATTAGGACAGCTGCCAGAAAATTAAGCGGGCTTCCAAAAACCTTTTTTCACCCCAAAATTTGGGGGGGGTTTCTTTACTTTTTCCCGGGGCCCCCCAAAAATTTTAATTTTTTTTCCCTTCCACCCTTTTTTTTTTAACCCCCCAAAAAACCCCCCCCAAAATTTTGGGAAAAAACCCAAAAAAAATTTAAATTTAAAAACCCCCCAAAAAAACAAAAATTTTTAAAAAGGGGTTTTTTAAAAATTTTTTTTTTTAAAATTTTTTTTTAAAAATTTTTTTTAGGGGGTTTTTTTTGGGGGGGGTTTTTTTTGGGGTTTAATAAAAAAAATTTTTGGGGGAAAAATTGGGGGAAAAATTTTTTAAAAAATTTTTTCCCCCTTCCCCAAAAAACCCTAAACTAAAAAATTTTAAAAAAACCCCCCTCCCCCAAAAAAAACCCCCAAAAAAATTTTTAAAAAAAAAAACCCCCCACCCAAAAAAAAAAAAAAAATTTTCCCCTTAAAATTTTTCAGGGAAAAAAGGGGAAAAAAAAAAATTTTGGGAGGTTTTCGGGGTTTTTTCGAATTATTAAAAACCAAAAATTGGGGTTTTTTTTTTTAAAAAATTCTTAATTTAAAATTTTTAAATTAATATTTTTTAAAAAATTGGGGTTTATTCCCCCAAAAAATTAAATTTAAAATTTCCCCCAAAAAAAAAAAAAATTCAAAAAAAGGGGGGGGGGAAAATTTTTAAAAAAAAATTTTTATTAAATTTTATAAGACAAATTAGATTAAAAAAATTTAAAAAATTTTTTTTAAAAATTTATTATATAAAAAAAATAATATAAATACTTTAATAAAAGAAACCCAAATAATAAAAAAATTTTGGGTTAAAAAAGTTTTCATTTTAAAAAAAATTTTCCCCAAAAAGGAGCCAATAAATTTAAATAATATAAAATTTTAAAAAACTAAAAAAAAAATTTTTAAAAAACCCCCCCATTTTTCCCCCCCCCCCTAAACATTTCCCCTCATTAACCAAATATAAAAAAAAACTTTAATAATAAATATAATTAAATTAAAAAATTAAAATAAAAATATATTTAGTTCCCATAAAATAATCCAAAAAAAATAAAAAATAAAAACTAAATAAAAAAAACTAACTATAAATAATATAATACATAATAAAAAATTAAAAATAATTAATAAAATTAAAAAAAATAAAAAATTTAATACACAATAATAAATAAAAAAATTTTTAAAAAAATAAAAATAAAAAAAAAAAAAATTTATAAAAAAAAACCCCCCCCTTATAAATTAAAATTTATAAAATAAAAAAACTAACAAATAAAAAATAAAAAAAAAAAAAAAATTTAAATTTACCAATACAAAATTTATTAAAAAACCCCAAATAAAATAAAAATTAAAAAAACCCTAAAACCCCCCAAAAAAAAATAATTAATTAATAAAAAATAAACAAAAAAATTTTTAAAATAAATATAAAAATTTAAATAAATAAAATAATAAAAAAAAAAATATACACAATATAAAATAAAATAAAAAAATAATATTTTAAAACTAAAAATAAAAATAAATATAAAAAACAAAAAAAATTTATAAATAATATAAAAAAAAAAATTTTTAAAAAATAAAAACCCCAAATATAAAATAATTTAAAATAAAAATATAAAAAAAAAAACCCCATCCAATAAAAATAAAATCAAATAAAAATAAAAAATATAAAAAAAAAAATAAAAAAAAAAAAAAAAACCCCAAAAAATAAAAAATAAAAAAAATAAAAAAATAAAAAAAATAAAAAAATTTA
Source organism: Cherax quadricarinatus (assembly GCF_026875155.1). Lineage (NCBI taxonomy): Eukaryota > Metazoa > Arthropoda > Malacostraca > Decapoda > Parastacidae > Cherax > Cherax quadricarinatus. The sequence continues at coordinate 21,390,061 of NC_069481.1, read as the reverse complement.
AAATTTTTTTTTAAAAAAAAAAAATAAAAAAAAAAAAAAATAAAAAATTAAAAACACTAAAAAAAAACCCATAAAAAAATAAAAAAAACCCCCAAAATACTACCCCCCTAACTACAAACCAATATAACAAATATAAATATAAAATTTATAAACTAAATAAATTAAAAAAATTTACCAATTAAATATAAATAAAAATAAAAATTAAAAATAAAAAACCAACAAATAAAAAATAAATATACCCTTAAAAAACTAAAAAATAAAAAAAATAAAAAACCCCCAAACTAAAAAAAAAAAAAAAATAACCATAAAAAAAATAAAATAAAATAAAATATAAATAAAAAATAAAAAATAAAAAATATAAATAAAAATACCATATAAAAAAAAACCCCAAAAAATTTAAAATAATAAAACTAAAAATAAAAAAATAAATATAATACAAAAACCAAAAATATAAATAAAAATATATATAAAAATTTTAAAAATATATAGAAAACCCTATAAAATAAAAAGAAAATAAAACAAAATTAATAAAAAAAAATAAATAAAAATAAAATAAACCCCCCTTTAAAATAAATAATAATAAATATTAAAAAAAAATAATAATAAATATATAATAATAAAAATATACCACTAAAAATAAAATAATAAAAAAAAACCCAATATTAATACCCAAAAATAAAAATATAAAATAATATAAAAACTAATATAACTTACCATAACATAAAAATTAAAAAATATATATATAAAATAATATACAATAAAATAATAACTATTTAAATTTTAATAAAAAAAATTAAATATAATTATAAAAATATACTATAATAAAAATTTAAAATAAAAATTTAAAAAAATTAAATATTTTTAAAAAAATTTATTATTAAAACAAAAATAAAATTAAAATACCAATTAATAATAATATTACAAAAAAAATATATAATAAAACATATAAAACACCCCCTTTAAAAAATAAAAATTACTTTAATAAATACCCCAAATAAAAATATCCAATAAATCAAAATTCCCATAAACCCCATAAAAAAATAAAATAAACAACAAAAAAAAATATAATAAAAACCCCCCATAATATTAAAAATATAAAAAAACCCCCCTTTAAATTTAAATATAAAATATAAAATAAATATAATATAAACCAAAACCCCCAACCCCCCAATATTTATTAAATATAATATAAAAAAAATAAAACTACTAAAAAATCCCAAAAAAATATATATAATATACCCCCACCACATCCCCACCAAACCCACTATAAACTCCCCCCCACTACCCCACTACCCCAAACTATTTACCCCAACTAATACCCCACTCACTACTAAACTACTCCACTACCACTCCCCAAAATATTACTCCCACTACACTCTCCCACCACTCCCCCACTACCCACTACCCCACCAACACTCCCACAAAAAACACCCACCCCACCCAAACCCCCACTTTACTCCCCAAACCCCCCCCCTACTCTACTAACCCCCCACCACTACACAAACCCCCACCCCCCCCCCACTACCCTAAAAACACCACTACCAAACTCAACTACCACTCCACCCCCCCCCCCAAAACCCCCTATTTTTTTCTGCCCCTTTTAAAACCCCCCTTTAAAAAACACCCCTTTTCCCCCTTTTAGTATTTTTTAATTTGAAAATGGAAAATTTTTGGGGAAAAGTGGGCCCCTTCCCCCCATAGAGTTGTTAATGTAAAAACCCAAGTGGGGGTAAATTGGAAAAAAAGGGCCCTTTAATCCCCCCAAAAAGATTAAATCACTATAAACCCCCTAACCAACTTTTTCTAAGGGAAAAGGGGGCCCCTGGGGAAAGTAAAAACTTTAAAAAAAAACAGCAAAATTGGAATAGGAAAGGTTTTGGGAAAAAAAAAGGGTTTAAAAAAAAAAAAGGGAAAAGGGGGGTTTTAAAAGGGGGGGGGAAAGAAGGGGGGGGGGGGGGAATTTGGGGAAGGAAGGGGGGAAAAAATGGGGAAGGGAGTAAAAAGGGGGGGGAAAAAGAGGAAAAGAGAAAAAGGGAGGAGAGGGAGAGAGGGGAAGAGAGAGAAGAACCCCCAAAAAAAAATTTTTTAAAATCGGTGAAATGTTTTCTCTCTCTCTTCTCTCTCTCCTCTCTCTCCTCTCTCTTTTCCTCTGATAAGTGAGCGTTTACAAAACCCTTAAAATGTGTTTACAGTTGAGATAAGAGACAGAAAACTCTATGAAGGAAAGAGTAACGAAGAGCAAGAGATAAAGGAGTGAGGGGTGGTAGCACTTAACCGCAAACACCTTCAAACAAGAATGTTTTGGGGGTTTAGGGCGTCCCCTTCCTTTGGCCCCCGGGCCACGACCACCAAACCCCCACCACAGCCCCCATAAGATGACCTTATATGGACCTGACCCCTGACCCCCCGGTATGACCTTGCCCCAAAAAAAAATGCAAAAATACAACCCAGTCCTCCAGGGTTCAACCTGTCCTCCAGGGGCCCCCTGTCTCCCCGGGCCCCCTCCTGTCCTCCAGGGGCCTCAAATACGACAAGACACTTTTCTTTACAAGACCACCCGCCACACACCAAAACCCTCGACCCAGAACCTAGTCAACCTAAGTGGAAAAGGGAGCAATTAAGCAAGAAATTTCAAACACACAATGCAAAGTTAAAAATTTTAAAATTATATAAAATATATATATTATATATAAATATATAATATTATTATATATATTATATTATATATAATTTTAATAAGAAATATATATATGTGTTTTGTTTGTTTTGAATGTGATTGGCAACCATCACAACTCAACACGGGGAACAAACACAAAACCCAAAACTGGCAACAATCAAACTCACACTGGCAAAAATCACAATAAAAGGAACAATCACAACTCAAATGGCAACAATCCAACTCAACCTGGCAACAATACAACCAAAAACTGGCAACAATCACAACTCAACACTGGCAACCATCACAATCAACAATGGGAACAACACAACTCAAACCTGGGAACCATCACAACTCAACAATGGCAACAAACACAACCAACAAAGGAACAATCACAAATCAAAACTATCAACCATCACAACTCAACACTGTCAACCCTCACAAATCAAAAACTGGCAACAATCACAATCAAAACTGGCAACAATCACAACTCAACACTGGCAACAATCACAACTCAACACTGGCAACAATCACAACTCAACACTGGCAACAATCACAACTCAACACTGGCAAAAAATCAAACTCAAAATGCAACAATCCAACCCAACACTGGCAACAACCAACTCAACACTACAACAATCACAAATCAAAACTGGCAACAAACACAACCAAAAACTGGCAAAATCACAACTAAAAACCCGGGAACAATACAACTCACCTGGGAACAATCACAACTCAAAAACTGGAACAACCAACCAAAACTGAACAATCACAACCACATGGCACAATCACAATCAAACTGGCAACAAACACAAATCAAAGAAAACAATCCAACTCAACATGGCAACAATCCCCTCAACAGGAAAATCACAACTCGCAAGACTGGGAAACACACAAAGCGACAACAGGAACCATCCAACGCGAAAACACTGGCAACCATCACAACTAAACAATATGGAACCACAAAAACTCAACATTGGCAACAATCACAATCGACAACAATGGAAAAATCAGAACTCGACAACACTAGCAACAATCCCAACCCAAAATGGGGAAAAAACACAATTCAACACGGGAAAAATCACAACCAACACTGGCAACAATCACAAATCAAAACCCGGCAACAAACACAACTCAACATGGCACAATCACAACCAACATGGCAACAATCACAAATCAACCCTGGGAACAATCACAACCAACCCTGGCAAAATTTACAAATCAACCGGGAACAATAAACCAACACTGGCAACATCACAACTCAACACTGCAACAATCAAAACTCAACACGGCAAAAATTTACAACTCAAAAACCCGGCAAACAAACCAACTCAACACGCAACAATCACAAAAACACTGACAACAATCACAACCCCCAAACATGGCACCAATCACAACTCAACACTGGCAACAAATCACAACTCGACAAAAACTGGGAACACACAACCGACAACACTGGCAACCACACAACGCGACAACATGGCAACCCTCACAACTCAACAATAAGGAAACCCTCAAAATCAACATTGGGGAAAAATCACAATCGACAAAAATCAACAATCAGAACTCACAAAAAACTACAAAAAATCACAAATCAACAATGGCAACAAACACAATTAAAAAAATGGAACAATCACAACTCAACAATGGGAACGTCACACACTGGGAAAAATCAACTCAACAACACTGGCAACAATCATAAAAATGGCAACAATCCAACCCGGCAACAATCACAACACTGGCAACACTCACAACAATGGCAACACTCACACGGACACAGCGTTTAAAAATACGTAGTAACAATTAAAACAAGAACCAGGGCCCGGATATACACAAAGACTCTAACGACTTTTTAAAGGTTTTAAAAGGCTCGCCAAAACCACGACAATTGGCGCCGCCCATAATTAGGAAAATTACCATCTTAATCTGGCGGTTCTAAATTTAGTGAGGATTAAAGAGACCTTTAAAGATGTTTTACTGTCAGGAGAAAGATGTACACACAATGGACTCGAAAACCCCCGCAAAAAATAATAGGTGGACCACACACACACACACTATATAATTATTTATATATTATAATATATAAAATATATATAAAAAATATATATATAAAATTATTTAAATATAATAGTCGTGCCCAATAGGTAAAACTGGCAAATTTCCCCAAAAAATTTAAAATTAATCTTTTTAAATTTCTTTTTTATCGTTTAAAAAATAATATTTTTTTCATTTTTTGTTAATGTAAAAAAAATAATTTTTTACCAAAAAAACCTTAGAAAACTTTCCCGACCTTTTTATAACTAGCGCAATTTAGCCAAACCCAAAAAATACATTTTTGATAAGTTTTCAATAAATTTAAAACAAAAAAACACATGAAATTATTTTTTCCCTTAGGGGTTTAGAAAGATTTTTTGCTAAAATTTTTGCACACCAAATTTTCGCTTGTCTTAATCGGCAAAAGAGAGTTTCATTTAAGCCAAAAAAACCTAAATTTTTCTTATTCAGAAAGATTAATTTTATATATATATAAAAAATATATATATAATATATATAATAAAATTATATTTAAATATTATAATATTTAATGTATATATAAAAAATAGTGTGTGTATAAAGGGACATAGTGAGATATGTGGTTTTTTGGTTTTAAATTAACTTTTTTTGGAATGATCCGGGAAAGGTTAACGAAGCCGGACAAGGAATTATCGCGGCGGGCAGTTAGTGTGATCACCCGGCCCAAAAAACCCCCGTAGTTAATTGTCTTCCCCCCCGCGCCCCTCCCCCGGGGGGGGTTCAGGGAAGGGGGGGGGATTTTCCCGGTGGGATAAAGGGGTTTTTGTCACCGGGGGGTGGTCCCCCTGAAACGGCCTTCCAGCCTCCAATCAACCTTTATAATAATTTTTCCCCTTTATTATTACTTTATTAAATTATTACTATTTTTTTTCATTATAACAAAAAATCTACGAAGGGAAAAAAGGGGGGGGGAACAGGTATATTACAGGGGAAATTTGGGGCTTAAAATTATTTAGGGGGGTAAATTTGGGTCAAAGTATAAAATGTTATTTAAATCCAGGGAAAACCCCAATTAAAATAAATAAATTTAATTTTTTAAGAAGAGGGGCTATGGGGACCCCCAATTATTATGGCATTGAAAAATTTGGGCCCAATTACTGTGTGTCCGTGACCAGGCATACTGCATGCTGGGGTTCCCGCTTTCAAAGCAAAGTGTTTTCCCCCGTCCCCTTTTTTTTTGGGGGTTTTTGGTTGGGCCGAAAATTTGGGGTTTTTCTTTTTTTCCCCCTTGCTTGTGGGTAGAATAAAAGGGGGGGTTTTGGGCCTTTGCTTTTTCCCTAGGGTTTGGGGGTCCCCCCTTTTTTTTTTTTTTTTGGGGAGTTTCCCCCCCCCCCCCTTTTTATTTTTTAAAAAAATTTTTGTTAAAGGTTTTTTCCCTTTTTTTTCCCCCTCCCCCTTTTCCCTTTTTTTCTGAAGTGGCTGCCCCCGTGGTGGTGGGTGAAATGCCCCCCCGGAGTAAAAAAAACTTAAAAAAATCTTAAAAACGTCGTGCTCCCGGGAAAAGGGGAGTGCCCTCCGTGTGCTGCCAAATCACGTATAGCGTGTAACAAATTAGCATAAATAAAAAGACTAAAAAAAAGAAAAAAAAAACAAAACAACAAATAAAGAAGGAAAAAACTCCTACCTAGAACAAAAACCAAAAAAGAGAAAAAAAGAGAAAAAAGTAAAAAAGAGGGAAACAAGAAGAAGAAAATAAAAAGGATAAAAAAAAAAGAAAGAGAAAAGTAAAAAGAGATAAAAAAAGTAACATAAAAATTTTAAAAGGGGGAGAAATAAGTAAGAGAAAAAATAAACCCATAAAAAGCAAAAAAAAGAGAAAAAGTAAAAAATCAAAAAAAAAAAAAGAAAACAAAGAAAAAGAAAGAGTTTTAAAAACAAGTCATAATTTAAAAATAAGTAGAGCAAAACAATATAAAAGAAAAAAAAACTAAAAAAAAAAACCAAGAGAAAAAAAACCAGAGCAGTAGAAAATAAGAAGGCAATAAAAACAAGAGAGAAGAAAAAAGAGTCAAAAAAAAGCCAGAAAAAAGAAAAAGAGAGGAAACAAAAAAAACAAAAAAAAAATAAAATAAAAACAAGAGAAAAAAACAAAATAAAAAGACAACTAAAAAAAGACTAAAAAGTACGAGAAAAAATAAGAGCAATAAACTCCTCTAATTTTCAAATAACCCTTTGTCTAATATCCTTTTGAAAGTGTAATTTAAAGAAACTAACCCAACCGTTTGTGAATCATGGCTGTATTTTAAAATTTTTGCCTAGAGGATTTTGGGTGATGGGGATTTAACCCCCCATTTTTAAAAATCTTGAAATTTGGAAATCCCAAACCCATTAGAAAACCCATATTTACCAAAGGGCAAATGGTTTAGAAAGGGCCTCCCTTTGTTTAAAAATTGGATCATAGACAAGGCCTAAATGCACTAAAACAAAAAAAATGCAGAGTTAAATAAACTTTTAAAACCTTGCAATTTTAACCATTTAAAAGCGCTAAAAAGCTCTAAAGAAAAAAAGGGAAAACGGGGTGAAAAAAAAAAAAAAAAGAGAGAGGAAAGAAAAAGGAGACGGGGAAAAAAAAAAAAAAGAGCCCCCGTTTTTTAAAAAAGAAAAGAGAAAGAGGGAGAAAAAAAAAAAGCAGACATAAAGAGGGGAAAAAAAAAGGGGAGAAAAAAAAAAGTTTAACAAAAATTTAAAAAAAGGAAAAAAAAGGAAAAAAAATCTTTTTAAAAAAAAAAAAAAGACAAAAAGAAAAGGGCAATAAAAATCAACGCAGTGCGTAGCAACAATAAAAGTCATTTAGCAAAAAAGCAACATAAACGTCGTAGCAATAGCAATAAAACGTCTTTGCAGTAGCAACATCAACGCCCATGCAAAAGCAACAATCAACGTCAGTAGCAATAGCAACAATCAACGTCAGTAGCAATAGCAACAATCAACGTCAGTAGCAGTAGCAACAATCAACGTCAGCAGCAGTAACAACGTCAGCAGCAGTAGCAACAATCAACGTCAGCAGCAGTAGCAACAATCAACGTCAGTAGCAGTTTCAACAATCAACGTCAGTCTCAGTAGTAGTAACCAGTTACCAGTAACCAGTGTACCAGTAGATGACTCACTACCAACCGTCTCTGCCTGAATCACTGGCTGTATTCATATTGTTGCTGACCTAGCAGGATTTCAAGCGCCCCCTCGCCCATGGGCACTCCTTATCACTCCCATATCATAAAAATCTTTGAAAGGGTCCTAAGAAGCAAGATCACCACCCATCTAGAAACCCATCAGTTACACAACCCAGGGCAACATGGGTTTAGAACAGGTCGCTCCTGTCTGTCTCAACTATTGGATCACTACGACAAGGTCCTAAATGCACTAGAAGACAAAAAGAATGCAGATGTAATATATACAGACTTTGCAAAAGCCTTCGACAAGTGTGACCATGGCGTAATAGCGCATAAAATGCGTGCTAAAGGAATAACAGGAAAAGTCGGTCGATGGATCTATATTTCCTCACTAGCAGAACACAGAGGTAGTCGTCAAAGAGTAAAGTCCGAGGCACCCTACGGTGAAAGCTCTGTTCCCAAACAAGGCACAGTACTCGCTCCCATCTTGTTCCTCATCCTCATATCCGACATAGACAAGGATGTCAGAGCCACAGCACCGTGTCTTCCTTTGCAGATGACACCCGAATCTGCATGACAGTGTCTTCCATTGCAGCCCACTGCAAAGCTCCAGGCGGGACATCAACCAATCTTTCAGTGGGCTGCAGAAAACAATATGAAGTTCAACGATGAGAAATTTCAATTACTCAGATATGGAAAAACATGAGGAAATTAAATCTTCATCAGAGTACAAAACAAATTCTGGCCACAAAATAAAAGCGAAACACCAACGTCAAAGACCTGGGAGTGATCATGTCGGAGGATCTCACCTTCAAGGACCATAACATTGTATCAATCGCATCTGCTAAAAAATGACAGGTGGATAATGAGAACCTTCAAAACTAGGGAGGCCAAGCCATGATGACACTCTTCAGGTCACTTTTTAAATCTAGGCTGGAATATTGCTGCACACTAACAGCACCTTTCAAGGCAGGTAAAAATTGCCGACCTAGAAAATGTAAAGAGAACTTTCACGGCGCGCATAACGGAGATAAAACACCTCAATTATTGGGAGCGCTTGAGGTTCCTAAACCTGTATTCCCTGGAACGCAGGAGGGAGAGATACATGATTATATACACTTGGAAATTCCTAGAGGGACTAGTACGAACTTGCACACGAAAATCACTCACTACGAAAGCAAAGGACTTGGCACGATGCACCATCCCCCAATGAAAAGCAGGGGTGTCACTAGCACGTTAAGAGACCATACAATAAGTGTCAGGGGCCCGAGACTGTTCAACTGCCTCCCAGCATACATAAGGGGGATTACCAACAGACCCCTGGCAGTCTTCAAGCTGGCACTGGACAAGCACCTAAAGTCAGTTCCTGATCAGCCGGGCTGTGGCTCGTACGTTGGTTTGTGTGCAGCCAGCAGCAACAGCCTGGTTGATCAGGCTCTGATCCACCAGGAGGCCTGGTCACAGACCGGGCCGTGGGGGCGTTGACCCCCGGAACTCTCTCCAGGTAAACTCCAGGCAGAGAGAGGCAGGTTCGGCTGTGGCGCCCTTCCACATACTTCAGTTACAATATACGTACTTCCAGCCTACGTGAGTATTTTTACCCAATCCACGTGTTCGAACCCCACATGATAAATGGTGGCAGTGGTGGGATCGTGGAAACGGGTATTTTAAGACGTTAGAAGATTGTTTGTGAGTAGCCGGCAGGGTCAAAGGTGAACCTCCAGCTAGCCGCTCCCCTCACAACCTCCACCCTGTAGCCTGCAAGCCTGTTGCAGCCGTTTCAAGCTTCCTGGCTTAGTTCGTGTGCTAACTGCTTCAATCTCCGGGGGGGTTTGCCCGGGATTTTGCATTAACCCAGTCAGTAACCCAATGGGAAGTGAACGCCAGCCCCTGTCACCCACCTTCTCCTGTCATCCACCTGTCCTCCGGCTTGTGCATCGTTACACTCTTCCATCAGCCATCTCTGGGTTAAGCCGTCCCACCCGCTTTAACCCCAGCAGAGAGAGACCACCAATTTCCCCTTGAAGTATTTTCATATCGTTTTGTGCCCCCTTTATGAAAGAGGAATTTCACCTTCCGTGACATAGATGGCTTATAAAGCCCTTCGGAGGGAAGATGCAACCCCAGTGATGGCACACGCCACCACCACCACCAGCCACCACCCATCTACCGTACTGTTTGCCCCCTTGTACCATCCTAAACTTTTTTTGGCTACAAAATTGGTCAGAATTGTACTGAGGCCACGATAAACCAGTTTTGGGGTTCCCCAGAAAAGCGCATTTCTTCCGCAACAGTGAGTGTAGGAGGCGCACCCCATCACCGTCGACCACTCAACTCCATAATTTTCTTTTTAGAACTTTTCTCTTGCATTTAAAGACTTTGCATGGTGGAATTAAAAGTAAATTTTTTGTGTACTCAAGCTTGGGGTTTTTTTCAGGAAAATCAGGTTTCTTTGATCTTATTTTTGCAATATTTTTCATGTTATCGCTCACTCATATTTTTTTATCTGTGTTTTTTTTTTATGCTACCCCTCGTCGTAGTATTATTGGTATTTCCAGTCAGTCACCTGTGTAAAGTGTTTTTTTTTTTTATGTGTTTTTTTTCCAAGCTTTGTTTCTCCATAATTTGTCATTGTATTTCATGCAGTGATATTCCCCCAAAACCCAAAATTATCCTTTATTTCTATGTGGGTTTTTTTTCGTATGCCCAGGTCTCATTTCCTCAATTTTTTGCAGATGGACCATTTTTTTGCCACAAATTTTTGTCGATCAGTCACGCAAGTTTTTGGGTTTTAAGTTTTAACAAAAATAATGAATACGATTAAGTGTTTGTGCCCCCCCACTTAAAAGTGTTTGTGCCCCGCCACTTGTAAGTGTTGGGGGCCCCCGCCACTTGAAAGGTTTGTGCCCCATTTGTAATGTTAAACTTTTGTTTTGTCCTTTGTTTTTTTTTATTATTTTGTTCATATTTCTTTTGAAAAAATTCATTTTGATGCAATTTAAACTTTTAAACGTAAATTTTTTTTACCTGTTTGAGTAAATTTTTTGTCTAATTTAAAATTAAGAATTAAGTGTTCAATCAATTTTTCATCATATTTTTATTTTATTTTTTAACCCTATTTTTTCCCCCAGTGACACTTTATTATGCATGATTATTTTAACACCTTATTTTGTTGCACTTTTTTGGGCATGAATTTTTTTGTTGAACTTGTTCTGCAGTGAATTATTGTTGCACTTTCTCATGAATTATTTTGTTCCCCTTTTTTGCTGAAATTTTCTTTTATTGATTTTTTTATAAATATTTCATTCATTTTGTTTTTTAAATCTTTTTTTCTTTTATTATTTTCTTGATGTTGTTTTTGTTTTTAATTTTAATTTTTTTTATGCATCTTAGAAAATTTTTAAATTTCCCCCAGTATCCCCCGTTGCATAAAATTTAGTCATTTTTTTTTTTATTTTTTACTTTGTTTTAAAAATTTTTTAATTTAATTTCTTTATTAGAAAAGGTACAGACCCTCTTTTTAAATTTTTATTCAGTCCCAGTAATATTTTTATTGGAAATTTAAATTAAATTTTTTTTTTGGGCCAAAGTTCTTTACTTGAGTTGTCCTTCCCTTGCTGTTTTTAAACTTTTTTTTTTTACTTATGCAAATTGTTAAGCATTTTTTCCACTTGCTTACGGTCATTTCTCTATTTTTTTTTTTTTGCCTTATGCCCTAGTAAATTCCCTGAGATTGTCCCACCTTTTTGAATGTCCTTGGTCCTGCCAGCAAAGTCATTAGAATCTCCAAGAAAACCAACTTTCCCCTTTACGACGAAAAAAAACCCTACCCTTGTAAATTTTTTTGTTCTAAGCTTGCATCTGAATTTTTTAAAGGGCTGCAAATGTGAAGTTAAAATTTTCCTATAGCCCCGTGAATTACTTATTAACGTAGCCGAGCTTTTCGGGCACTAGTATACGTCACCCCCCTCTGTGTTCCCCCTCCCCCTTCAACTTGCGGAAGTGTTCCGTGCTTCAATGCCCCGAGGACATCAACTCCCTTTGATGCACACCCTATCCCTAAAATGACTGCTATTCGGTAGTATTTCTCCACAGGGATCCCCTTGTCGAAAACGATACTTGCAACTAGTAATGTTTCTTGTTGAGGGACATCTTCTGCAGAAAGACCTCTTTTAAAAGCTAGTGTTCTCACTAGAGTGCTGTTATGTTCCAGGGGATCCCACCCTATTTGACAATCATGATTGTAAGAATTTATTTCTCGAGTAATTTCCACGTTGTTAACGTTTGTAATAAAGTTTAGCTGATACCTCGTGCATGTGGACTCAGATTAAATATAGCTTTGTTCCCCGGTTTTCATTTTTTTTCTCCTGTGCTTGCATCTGAGATAGTAGATTCGTTCTCCCTTGCCATATTGGTTTTATAGGTTAATTTTTTCACCGGGGATTTTCCACCCCCCCGAGTTTTTCATCCTCCATTAAGAAAGAAGGATCCTTTGGTTTGGTGTGATTCGATTCCTGCCCCGGGGAAGATTTATTCTGACTGTAAAAGCCCCAGCACCCATCTGATTGGGCAAAAACCAAAAATTATTATCGAACAGCCGAGGGGGTACCCTAGCAAAAGAAACCAGTTAGAAATTCCCGTCACTAGTGAATGTCTTTACGCTTATTTTACGATGTACCAGGTTTGCCCCCGGAGGATCGTTAGTAAAAAGCCGATTGAAATATTTTTTGGGCCTCGTTGGCAACTAATTTCTGAGTATTTTTAAAAAATTTTTGTTGCATAAAAAATTAAGGAAAAGCTAAGGGCCCTAACCCCAATCCAAGTGTATCCAATACTAGCAAACCCTTTGGGAAAGAGTTCGCTAGTTTTGTTAATAATTTCCGTGTTCCCCTCCAAGGGCAACAAACATCTGTGTGTTATGGAAAACCATTTCACCAAATTTTGGGAGTTTTTTTCCTATTGCAGATAAGACCCCGGACATAGCTAAGGGCTTTAAAAGACGCATTACGCAGGAAACCACCCCTAAGTCCTAGAAAACAGATAATGGAGGTAAATTTCTGTAAGGGAATTTTGAAAATTTGTGTCCCCTTGTACAAATCTCTAAATCCCCCATTGTTCCTCATCACCCCTGCCCAATGGGTTAGCGAACGAACCAATAATACTTGAGGCTTGAGAGCCATATCACCCCAACATAAAAACGGGGATAAGTTATCCCGATGTGCATTGCTAAAAATTCCTTACAATTTTTTCTAAGGTGACACTCCACATTATGCATTGTACGGGTAGAAAAAATTTTTCCCTTAATTTGTTATATTCAAACCAAAACCCAAAAATTACAACCTTGTTTTTTCATAGCAATCGTACCAGCTTACTCAAGTGTTTTAGAAAAACCCCGTGAAACGCTTCATAAACAACAGAAAATTTTTACAAAGTCGCAAACACTCGAAAAAGCACCCAAAAATAAAAGTAGGCGAGATTTAGCGACTAACTTCAAAAAAACGTCTGAAATGCCAAAGCTTGATAAAAAAGTTTTTTGGCCCTTTATGAGTATTGAACAATCACTGGAATAAGTATAAGGTTAGAGAAAATACTGTCATAAAAAAATCCATTTAGATCTAAGAAGTTAGATGTGATGAAATGTTTCCAACCCAAAAATAAAAGATCGACAATCCCCCGACCCTGTACTCTCTTCCTTGTATCAGTAACGATAAACCTGAATGTTTATTCCCTACTCCCGGGGGTATTGAAAACCCTCAATTCTTTTTAAATTTCCCAAATTTCAGTTTTTGCCCAATGCGCATGATTCCCATGAAACAGATTTGATCCTCCCGGGTAAACCCCCTTCGCTATTCATTTTTACCCTAGCAATTTGGGGGTTAATGTAAATACCTTAAGATAATAATTACAGATAAATTATCTTTTCAAGAATTTTTTTTTTGTTTTCTGTTTCTCTGCTTTTCTGAGAGTTAACGTTAGATTTGAGTGCCCCGAATCTCCCTTTCTGTTAAACTCTTTCTTTGTATTATTCCCCCCCAAAAAACCCAGATCACATGAAAACAATCGTCGACAATTTTTTTTTTCCCTTCTATTTGTAATCCCCCGTTGGGTTTTATTCATGGTTGTCTATAAACGTATTGATTACAGTTTCAGTTTTCATTCCATTCCAATTTACTTATGTAATTTAATGTTAATGGTTTTGACTTTGACATTGTATAAACAGCCCCAAACCTTTTTACCCCCCATCTCTAGTTTCTTTAGTTGATGTGGGCCAAGTAAACGCCCGGCTTCATGATAACCCTTTCCATAACCATTACCATAAAGACTCATACCCCCAGTCCCCTGCCCGAACATGGCTGTTTCATAGTTGCTGACCCAGCGGGTTTAACGCCCCCCCGCCCCGGGGGACTCCCTTTTCAGTCTACAAGGGGGAGGAGAGGATTCGGGTGTGGGCCCTTCCCCATACTTCGTTAAATTTCGACTTCCCCCCTACTGATATTTTTTTCCCCAAACCAGGTTTAACCCCACATGATATCAAGCAGTACAAAATCAACGTCAGTAAAACAATAAAGTCGTAGCATAGCAACAATCAACGTCGTAGAAGGCAACAATCAAGTCAGTAGCGACAACAATCAAAGTCAGCACATAGCCCAAAAACAACGTCGTGCAGTAGCAACAATCAACTCACAGCAATACAAAAAATAAGCAGTAGCAGAGCAACATTTAACGTCATAGCAACAATCAACGTAGCAGCATAGCAACAATCAAACGTCAGAGCAGTGCAACAATATCGTCGCACAGTAGCACAAAACAACGTCAGCACAGTAGCAAAAATCAACGTCGCAACGTAGCAAAAACAACGGCGCAGTAGCAACAATCAACGCAGAGCAGTACAACAATCAACTCACACGACAAAAAATAAGTCACAACAGTAAACAATCAACTCAGCACATACAACAATCACGTCCACAAGTCAAAATCACGTCCCCCCAGTACAAGAATCAATCCCGCAGCAGTAGCAAAAACAACGTCGCAGCAGTACAACAAATTTAAAGTCGTACAGACAAAATAAGTCAAGGGAGTACAACAAACAACGTCGTAGCAGTAACAACAAACAACGCAAAGCATAGCAAAAACAACGCGCAAAATAGACAATGAACGTCACAACAGTAGCAACAATCAAGTCAGCAACAGTAGCAACAATCATCAGCAGCGTAAACAATCAACGTCCAGCAGACAACAATCAATCAGCAAAAGTAGCAACAATCAACGTCAGCAGAGAGCAAACAACAACGTCCACAGTGAACAATCAACGTCAGCAGAAGTAAAACTCAACGCAGAATAGCAACAATAAAAGTCAGCAGCATAGCAAAAAAACGTCACACAGAGCAACTTTAACGTCAGCAGCATAGCAAAAATCAAGTCACACAGTAGCAAATCAACGTCCACAGTAGCAACAACAAGTCAGCAGAGTGCAACAATCAACGTCAGTAGCATCAACAATCAAAAGTCACGCATAACAACAATCAACGTCAAGCAGTAGCAACAATCAACGTCAGCAGCAAGCAACAACAAAGAAAGAAGCAAAAAAACTGATACCTCGTTCAACACAAAGGAAAAGTACCTCGTCTCAACATCAAAAACGATACCCGTCTCAAAAACAAGAAACTAAAACCCTCGTCCAAAATCAAAAACTGATACCCCTTCCAACACAAGAAACGAATTTCAACATCAAAACGATACCTCGTTCAAAAATCAAAAACTGTCCTCTCCAACATCAAGAAACTGTCCCCCGTCTAAAATCAAAAACTCATACCTGTCTCAAAATCAAGAAATCATACCCCTTTCAACTAAGAAACCATACCCCTTCCCCAAATCAAAAAAACTCAACTCGTCTCAAAAAGAAATGTACCTCGTCTCAACACAAGAAACTCAACCTCGTCTCACACAAGAAACGATACTGTTCAAAAATCAAAAAACGTACCTCTTAATCAAGAAATGATACCCCTCAACACAGAAAACCCTACCTCGCTCAACATCAAACCCATACCTCGTTCAATCAAGAAACCATACCTCGTCCAAAATCAAGAAACTCATACCCGTCCAACATCAAAAACGATAAACCCCCGTCTCAACATCAAGAAACTCATACCTCGTTCAACATCAAGAAATGTACCTCTCTCAAACAAGAAACTGAACCTCGTTTAACATCAAGAAACAAACACACCTCCCTGGCTGGGGTGCCAGACAAGCCAACAGGGCCATGTCTGGGCACTGCTGATGGGGTGGGGGGGGCATGGGGGGAAGGGGGGAGGGGGGTGGGGCACGGAGAGGTGGGGAGTTTTTTTCTGGGGGACAAAGGGGGGGGCAGGTTCCTGGGGGGACAATGGGGGGAGTTTCTGGGTACAATAGGGGGGGCAAATTTCTGGGTACAAGTAGGTGGCAGGTTGTTGGGGTACACGTATTAGCAGGTTTTGGGTACAAATAGGGTAGGCAGTTTTGGGGGATAAGTGGGGGGCAGGTTGTTGGGGTACAAGTAGGGGGGGGCAGGTTTTCTGGGTACAATAGGGTGGGTAGTTGTCTGGGGGACAAGTAGGGGGGGGCAGGTTTTCTGGGGACAAGTAGGGTAGGGAGGTTTTCTGGGGGGACAAGTAGGGGGGGCAGGTTGTCTGGGGGAATAGGGGGGGCAGGGGTCTGGGGTGCAATAGGGGGGGGCGGTTGTTGGGGGACAAAAGGGGGGGAGGTTTTTTGGGGGACAATAGGGGGGGCAGGTTTTCTGGGGGGACAAGCAGGGTGGCAAGTTGCTGGGGGACAATAGGGTAGAGGTTTCTGGGTACAATAGGGTAGGCAGGTTTTCTGGGGGACAAGTAGGGTGGGCAGTTGTTGGGGTAAAGTGGGGAGGCAGGTTTTCTGGGGACAAGTAGGGTAGGGAGGTTGTTGGGGGGAAGTAGGGGGAGCGGTTTCGGGGGCAAGTGGGTGGGCAGGTTGTTGGGGACAAGTAGGGGGGGGCAGGTTTTGGGTACAAGTAGGGGAGGGATTTCTGGGGGAAATAGGGTAGGGGGGTTGTCTGGGACAAGTAGGGTGGAGGGGTTGGGTACAAGTGGGTGGGGTTGTCTGGGGGACAAATAGGTGGGAGGGTTGTCTGGGTCAAAATAGGGTGGGGGAGGTTTTGGGGGGAAAAAGGGTTTGGGGCAGGTTTTCTTTGGAAATGGGGGGGCGGGTTGTCTGGGGACAAGAGGGTGGGAGGTTTTGGGGGAAAAGTGGGGGGCAGGTTGTCTGGGGTGCAAGTGGGGGGCAGGTTGTCGGGGGAAAGTAGGTGGGCAGGGTTTTGGGTACAATATGGGCAGGGTTTTCTGGGGTACAAGTAGGGTGGGCAAATTTCTGGGGGACAAGTGGGTGGAGGTTTTCTGGGACGTAGGGGGAGTCAGGTTGTCTGGGTCAAGTAGGGTGGGCAAGTTGTTGGGGGGACAAGAGGGGAGCAGGGTTTTCTGGGTACAAGTAGGGTAGGCAGGTTTTGGGGTACAAGTAGGGTTGGGAGGGGTTTTTGGGGTAAAGTAGGGTGGGGAGGGTTTTCTGGGGTACAAATAGGGGGGCAGGTTTTCTGGGTACAAAGGGTGGCAGGTTGTTGGGGAAATAGGGTAAGGTTTTGGGTCAATAGGGTAGGGAGGTTGTCTGGGGTACAAGTAGGGTGGAGGGTTTTTAGGTAAAGTAGGTGGGGAGGTGTCTGGGGTACAAGTGGGTGGGCAGGTTTTTTTTTAGTAAATAGGGTGGGCAGGTTTCTGGGGGACAAGTAGGTGGGCAGGGTTTCTGGGGTAAAGTGGGTGGGGGGGTTTTCGGTAAAAAGGGTGGGCATTGTCCGGGGGACAAGTGGGTGGGCAGGTTGTCGGGGTACAATGGGTGGGGAGGTTGTCTGGGCAATAGGGGGGCAGTTTCTGGGTTTCAAGTAGGGGCAGGTTGTCTGGGGGACAATAGGGGGGAGGGTTTTCTGGGTACAAGTAGGGGGGGCAGGTTTTCTAGGTACAAGGGGATGGGGGGTTTTTTTGGTACAAGTAGGGGGGGCAAAATTGTCTTGGTTACAAGTGGGGGGCAGGTGTCTGGGGTCAAGTAGGGGAGGCAGGTTGTCTGGGGTAAAAGTAGGGTGGGCAGGTTGTCGGGTACAAGAGGGTGGGGAGTTTTCTGGGTCAAGTAGGGGACATTTTTTTGGGGACAAGTAGGGGGGGCAGGGTTTTGGGGGTACAAGTGGGGGGGCAGGTTGCTGGGGAAATAGGGAACAGGGTTTTCGGGTACAATAGGGGAGGCAGGTTGTCTGGGGGACAAATGGGGGCAGTTGTCTGGGTAAATAGGGGGGGCAGGTTGTCTGAGTACAAATGGGGGGGGCAGGTTGTCTGGGTACAATGGGGGGGCAGGGTTTCTTATGTATAAGTAGGGTGGGGAGGTTTTCGGGGGACAAATAGGGGGGGGGAGGTTGTCTGGGGACAAGTAGGGGGGGCGGTTGTCTGGGGTACAATGGGGGGGCAGGTTTTCCGAGGGACAAGTGGTGGGGATTTGTTGGGGACAAGTAGGGGGGCAGTTGTTTAGGGAAAGTGGGTGGGCAGTTGTCTGGGAAAAAGTGGGGGGGCAGGGTTTTCTGGGGTACAAGTAGGGGGGGGCAGGTTTCTGGGGGACAAGTGGGTGGGCGGTTTTTGAGTACAAGTGGATGGGCGGTTGCTGGGGTAAAAAGTAAGGGGGGGGCAAGTTGTCGGGTTACAAGTAGGGGAGGCAGGGTTCTGGGGACAATGGGGGGCAGGTTTCTGGGTAAAAGTAGGGGGGAGTTGTTGGGTAAAGTAGGGGGGGCAGGTTTCTGGGGGACAAATAGGGGGGCAGTTTCGGGGGACAAGTGGGTGGCAGGTTTTCTGGGGGACAAATGGGAAAGGGAGGTTTTTTGGGGACAAGAGGGTAGGCAGGTTTTCTGGGGACAATAGGGTGGGCAGGGTTTTTTAGGTATAAGTAGGTGGGGAGTTTCTGGGGAACAGTGGGGGGGCGGTTTTTGGGGGCAAATAGGGTGGGCAGGTTGTCTGGGGGACAGTGGGGGGGCGGGTTTTCTGGGGTAAAAAAGGGGAGGCAGGTGTTGGGGACAATTGGGGGGGGCATTGTCTGGGGTACAAATAGGTGGGAGGGTTGTCTTTTAATAGGGGGGCAGGTTTTTTTCCCGGGGGAAAAAAGGTGGGCAGGTTTTTCTGGGGTACAAGTAGGGTGGGCAGGTTGTCTGGGGGACAAGTAGGGGGGGGGGTTGGGTGGGGTACAGAGGGTGGGCAGGTTCGGGGTACAAGTAGGTGGGGGGTTGTCTGGGTAAAGAGGGTGGGCAGGTTTCTGGGGTCAAGTGGGGGGGGCAGGTTTTTCTGGGTACAAGTAGGGGAGGGAGGTTTTCTGGGGCAAGTAGGGTGGCAGTTTCCCCCCGGGGTAAACAAGAGGGTGGGCAGGGTTTTTTTTTTGGTATAAAGTGGGGGGCAGGTTGTCTGGGGAAAAGTAGGGGGGGCAGGTTTCTGGGGGACAATAGGTGGGCGGTTGTTGGGGGACAATGGGGGGGCGGGTTTTCTGGGGGCAATAGGGGGGGGCAGGTTGTCTGGGGGACAAAAAGGGGGGGGCAGGTTTTTCTGGGTACAAGTAGGGGGGGCAGGGTTTTCTGGGTCAAGTAGGGTGGGCAGGTTTTCTGGGGTACAAGTAGGGGGGGAGGGTTTTCTGGGTACAAGAGGGTAGGGGTTGCGGGGTCAAGTAGGGTTTGGCAGGTTGTCTGGGGACAAGTAGGGGGGGCTTTTTCTGGGGGACAATAGGGTGGGGGGTTTTCTTAGGAAAGTAGGGAGGGGAGTTTTTTTCTGGGTCAAGTAGGGGGGAGGTTTGGGGGTACAAATAGGGGGGGCGGTTTCTGGGGTACAAATAGGGGGCAGGTTTTCGGGGTACAAGTAGGGTGGGGAGGTTTTTCTGGGGGACAATAGGGTGGGGAGGTTTCGGGGAAAGTAGGGGGGGCAGGTTGTCTGGGGTAAAGTAGGGTGGGCATTTCTGGGGGACAAATAGGGGGGGCAGGTTGTTGGGGAACAAGTAGGGTGGGGGTTTCTGGGGGACAAGTAGGGTGGGCGGGTTTTCTGGGGGGACAAGTAGGGGGGGGATTTTTGGGGGAAAATAGGGTAGGCAGTTGTCGGGGCCCAAATAGGTGGCAGGTTGTCTGGGGTACAGTAGGGTGGGGAGGTTTTTCTGGGTCAAGTGGGGAGGCTTTTCTGGGGACAAATAGGGTGGAAAGGTTTTCTGGGGGACAAGAGGGGGGGCGGTTTTGGGGGGACAAGAGGGGGGCAGGTTGTCTTGGGGGACAAGTAGGGTGGGAGGTTTTCGGGGGAAAGTAGGGTGGGGATTGTCTGGGGGTACAATAGGGGGGGCGGCGTCTGGGGGGCAAATAGGGGGGCAGGTTTTCTGGGGTAAAAGTAGGGTGGGGGGTTTTCTGGGGGACAAATAGGGTAGGAGGTTTTCTGGGGGGACAAAGGGGGGGCAGGGTTTTTGGGGTACAATAGGGTGGGCAGTTTGCTGGGGGACAAGTAGGGTGGGGAGTTTTCTGGGGTACAATGGGTGGGAGGTTGTCTGGGGTACAATAGGTGGGCAGGTCTCCCGGGGGTACAATAGGTGGGCAGGGTTTTGGGGTACAAGTGGGTGGGCAGGTTGTCTGGGGGACAAGTAGGGTAGGGAGGTGCTGGGGGACAAATAGGGTGGGGGGTTTTTCTGGGGTACAAGTAGGGTAGGGAGGTTTCTGGGGGACAAGTAGGGTTTGGGGGGGTTGCTGGGGGAATAGGGTGGGCAGTTGTTGGGGGACAAGTGGGGGGGCAGGTTGTCTGGGGGAAAGTAGGGTGGGCAGGGTTTTTTGGGGTACAAGTAGGGTGGGGTCTCTGGGGGGACAAGTATGGGCAGGTTGTCTGGGGACAAGTAGGGTGGGGGGTTTTTCTGGGGTAAAGAGGGTGGGGAAATTTTGGGTAAAGTAGGGTGGGAGGTTTGGGTTGGGGGTTATTTAGGGGGGCAGGGTTTAATTACACCTTTTCCTTTTTAACACCTTGCACGGTTTGAGACTTTTCTACGCCGCAGGCTGGTCCTGGGGCCCCAGGCTTGCTGGTTTCCCCGTTCCAAGTGTTGTGCTGGTGGGCCCACGACCCCCCTATTCATGGGTTTAGTTGATTGGTACCGGTGTAGATACTTTTTGTTTTTTTGAATACTTTACACTTGTTCCACATGTTTTTCTTGAAGACTTGTACACTGTTTCCAGCAGTGTTTTTCTTGAAATTTTTACACTTTTCCCGCAGTGTTTTTTCTTGAAGACTTTACACTTGTCCAGCATGTTTCTTCTTGAAGACTTTTACCTTGTTCCAGCATGTTTCTTCTTGAAGACTTGTACCTTGTTCCAGCTGTTCCTTCTTGAAGACTTTCACTTTTTTCCACAGGTTTTTTTCTTGAAGACTTTTACCTTTTTCCAGTGTGTTTCTTTTTGAAAACTTGTACACTTGTTCCCAGTGTTTTTCTTGAAACTTTTAACTTTTCCAGCGTGTTTTTTCTTGAAGACTGTACACTTGTTCCCGCATGTTCTTCTTGAAGACTTGTAACTTGTTCCAGCATTTTTTTTCTTGAAAACTTGTAACTTTTCCAGCATGTTTTTTTTTGAAATTGTACACTGTTCCAGCAGTGTTTCTTTTTGAGACTTTTTACATTGTTCCGCTGTTTTTTCTTTGGGTTGTACACTTTTTCCCAGTGTTTCTTTTGAAAACTTTTACTTTTTCCCCAATTTTTCTTCTTGAGACTTGTACACTTGCCACGGTTCTTCTTGAAAATTGAACACTTTTTCCAGCAGTGTTTCTTTTTGAAAACTTTAACTTGTCCACATGTTTCTTCTTGAAACTTAACTTGTTCCCGCATTTTCTTCTTGAAGACTTGTAAAATTGTTAGCTTTTCTTTTGAAGACTTGTCACTTGTTCCAGCAGTGTTTCTTCTTGAAGACTTGTACACTTGTTCCAGCAGTGTTTCTTTTTGAGATTGTCACTTGTTCCCGCAGTTTTCTTTTTGAAGACTTGTACACTTGTTCGCATGTTTCTCTTGAAGACTTGTACACTTTTTTCCCGCAGGTTTCTTTTTGAAGACTTGTACACTTGTTCCACATGTTTCTTTTGAAAACTTTTACACTTTTCCAGGTGTTTCCCTTTTTGAAGACTTGTACCTTGTTCCCGCAGTGTTTCTTCTTGAAGACTTGACATTTTCCCGCATGTTTTCTTTAAGACTTGTTCCTTGTTCAGCATGTTTTTTCTTTAAGACTTTACACTTGTTTCCCGCGTGTTTTTTTCTTTAAAAACTTGTAAAATTTTCCAGCGTGTTTCTTCTTTAAATTTACACTTGTTCCAGCAGTGTTTCTTCTTTAAGACTTCTAAAACTTGTTCCAGCAGTGTTTTTTTCTTTAAACTTGTAACTTGTTCCAGCAGTGTTCTTCTGAAGACTTCTACACTTTTTTCCAGCAGGTTTTTTTTGAAGACTTCTCACTTGTTCCAGCAGTTTTCTTTTTGAAGACTTGTACAAATTGTTCAGCAGGTTTCTTCTTTTAAGATTTTAAACCCCTTGTTTCCCCGTGTTTCTTCTTTTAAGACTTGACACTTTTCCAGCATGTTTCTTTTGAAGACTTGTACACTTGTTCCAGCATGTTTCTTCTTGAAGCTTTCACTTGTTCCAGCGGTTTCTTCTTTAAGACTTTACACTTGTTTCCCGCAGGTTTCTTCTTAGATTTCACTTGTTCCCCATGTTTTTTTTCTTAAGAATTTTAACTTGTTTTTAGCAGTGTTTTTTTGAAGACTTGTACACTTTTTCCATAGGTTCTTCTTGAAACTTGTACACTTGTTCCCGCAGTGTTTCTTCTTGAAAACTTGTACATTGTTCCAGCATGTTTCTTCTTGAAGACTTGTACCTGTTCCAGCAGTGTTTCTTTTGAAGACTTGTACACTTGTTCCAGCATTTTTTTTTCTGAAGACTTGTACACTTTTCCAGCAGTGTTTCTCTGAAACTTTTACACTTGTTCCCCGTGTTTTTCTGAAGACTTTAATTTTCCCGCAGGTTTCTTCTTTAAGACTTGTAACTTGTTCCACATGTTTTTCTGAAGACTTGTACACTTTTCCCCGCAGTTTTCTTCTTGAAGATTGTACACTTGTTCCAGCGTGTTTTTTTTAAGACTTTACACTGTTCAGCATGTTTTTTCTTGAAGACTTTTACACTTATTTCCGCATGTTTCTTTTTGAAAATTGTACACTTGTTTCCCCGTGTTTTTCTTGAAGACTTTACCTTTTTCCAGCGTGTTTTTTTGAAAACTTTTCCTTTTCCCCGCAGTGTTTCTTTTGAAAATTCTCCCCTTGTTCCCCTGTTTCTTTTTTGAAGCTTGTACACTTTTTCCAGCAGTGTTTTTTTCTTGAAAATTTACATTGTTCCGCTTTTTCTTTTTTTGAAGACTTTCACTTGTTCCACATGTTTCTTCTTGAAGGCTTGTACACTTGTTCCCGCAGTGTTTTTCTTGAAGACTTTACACATGCTCCGCATGTTTTCTTCTGGAAAATCACAAAGTTTTTAAAAAAATGGAAGATCATGTTTTTCACAACTTTTGAAACCCATGGCAAAAAGGTAGGGCTGCAAAAACCAACCAAACACAGTTGGTCCTGCACGGTTTTAAAAGTGTGTTCGGCGAATCTCCCCCAACATTATGACTTAATTTTGTTTTCTATGGGGGCGGTACGTCCCTTTTGGGAACAGAATTTTACTGTGGCAGCCACTTAAACTTTACTACTCATAGAGGGGAGGGACATCCACAACGTCTAGGACATTTGGTAACATCTAGGCACCCAGGAGATTGGCAAACAACGCCTTTGGGTTTCCCCACTAGTGCCCCTGGGGCGATCCCCAGGTCGGGGAATATTGGGCGTGTTTCCTTCACCTTTTGTCCCCCTTTACCCACCAGCAATAGGACCCGGGTTATCATTTTTTAGGTGCTCCTGGACACAAGATGAAGACCCCCAAGGGGAAAAAACAGTCCAGGGGGACCGCTGCCCCTTTCTTGGGGTATTCTGGGGGCTAACCTTTTAGGGGTTAAAAAATTTGATAAACACTGATAAACATATGGGTGTCCCCGGTTACCAAATTGTACACAAAACTCATTACAAATCATGATTTCTGCTCGATCTTAACATTTCGAAACGTGCTCCTCTTAAACGTCGTTTTTCCGAAACGTCGTTTTCTAACCGTTCTTGCTCGAAAAAGTGTCATGATTGTTTCGACTCAGAGAAGCCAAGGCAATGATAAGCACCTGCCTCACAGGTGTTTAAAACAAGGAAAGGGATATGGGGGGGGGGGAGGAGGGAAGGAAGGGGAAAAGGGGAAGGGGAAGGGGAAAGAGGGAACGGGAAGGAAAAAAGGGAAAGGAAGGAGGGGAAAGGGGGGGGGAAGAAAAAGGGGGCAAAATAAGGGGGAGTAAGACCGACGTCGGAGCGACACTCCCCCCCCCGGGGACGATCCTAAATGATGTTGTTGTTGTTGTATTATTGTTGTTGTGCTGTTTTTGTTGTATTTTTGTTTTTGTGCGTTGTTGTTGTATTTTTGTTGTTTTTGCAGTTTTTCTGTTGGCTGTTGTTATTTTTGTCAGTGTTGATTGTACCACTAGTAATTTTTTGCGGAGTCGGACCACTCCGGCCCCCCCTCCTGATCCCTTGATCGCCCCTCACTAGTTTTGGATTTGGGGCTTTTTATACCTACTCTTGAAGCTGTTATTGAGTCTGCCCCCACCGCTCTGTCCCAAAGGATTACCATCGTATCCCCCAAGATAAAAAAATTTCTTCTGACATCCCCCTAGTTCTTTTATCTTCGCTTCCCCTGGTTCCCCTTTATCCTGTCCGTTCTGCCCTGCCAATTTTTTTGTAGGATTTTTTACTTTAACTGTTTCCCCCTGTCCTCTCCCCCAGGGTCGTGGGGTTTTCTTTTTCAGGGCTGGCAGGTGTGGGGTTTTTATGCTGGGGCCGCGTACTCATTGACTGACCTATGTCATGTATAAGCCTTTCCGAAGGATACTTGTACATATTTCTGAATGCTGTTCCCAGATTTTGGAGATATGTTGGGCGCTATGTTCACCCCCAGCTCCTCTACACTCGCCTGATGGTTGCAGCTTCTCTCCTCTCATGATGTACTCAGTGTCTGGTCTGTCCTCAGGACCTGAGAAAGGACCTAAGGTCCCGAGGAAAGCCAAAAGGAAAGACCTAAGAAAGGACCTGGGGTCCTTCTCAGGACCCCAGGTCCTGAGAACCTAAGGTCTTAAGGAAAGACCTTAGGAAGGTCCTAAGGATCCCAACTAATCCACAGTTCTGTGGATTAGTTGGGGTCCTTTGTACTTTAGAGTACGTCTGTAAATATGGCCTGGAGGCCATATTTACAGACGTACTCTAGAGTACAGAATACCACAAGCAGCCAGAAACCATGTACACGTAACCAACACGTATCTACCAGCAACAGACGCGTCGGAACAGGTTTCAAACACGTTTGAGCACTAAGAGTGACGGCATTCTGCGTTGTCGCGCGTGCGTGCGCGCATACGAAAGTGGGTTGCGTGTGTGCAGGCATGCGTGGGTATGCGCGCACAGTGCACAGCATTCCTGCGCAGTTGTGCCTCAAGACAAGACCGCAGACAGTCATACTGGGAATGCTGATGGGATAAATGTTACCTGCGTGGTTAGGGCACGCAAGTAACGGGAAACCACGCATCGTGCTTGCAAAACCACGCATCATTCTTGCAAAACCACGTATATGTAATGGACTGAGGTTGTGAGGTGTGTGTATTCACCTAACTGTGTTTGCAGAGGTTGATTCATAGCTCCTGGCCTCTCACCTGGGCTACCTAACCCATATCAAAGTGGGTTACGTAACCCAGCTGGAGGGTGTTCCGGGGATCAACGCCCCCCGCGGCCCGGTTCATGACCAGGCCTCGTGGTGGATCAGGCCCTTGTCAATCAGGCTGTTACTGCTGGCCGCACGTACACCGACGTAGGAACCACAGCCCGGCTGGTCAGGTACTGATTTTAGGTGCCTGTCCAGCTCCCTCTTGAAGACAACTAGGGGTCTTGAAGACAGCCAGGGGTCTTGTAGACAGCCAGGGATCTTGAAGACAGTCAGGGGTCTTGAAGACAGCCAGGGTCTTGAAGACAGTCAGGGGTCTTGAAGACAGCCAGGGTCTTGAAGACAGTCAGGGGTCTTGAAGACAGTCAGGGGTCTTGAAGACAGCCAGGGTCTTGAAGACAGCCAGGGTCTTGAAGACAGTCAGGGGTCTTGAAGACAGCCAGGGTCTTGAAGACAGCCAGGGTCTTGAAGACAGCCAGGGTCTTGAAGACAGCCAGGGTCTTGAAGACAGCCAGGGTCTTGAAGACAGCCAGGGTCTTGAAGACAGCCAGAAGGGCAGATGACTAGCAGGGTAGATGACCAGTTGAACAGACAGCTGGTCACACCACAACCTCCTGAACAAGGGAACACTGTGCACCAACACCACCACCAACAAACACAGTCCTTACAAACAACACTCATCAAGTCCCTAGAAATCAAACCTCCACATAACGAGTACATAAGCTAAACCACCTCCACATATAAACCAGGAAGCTCGAGTGGTTTATGGTAACCACGGAGAGGAATGCAGGGCACCAATATATATATATATATATATATATATATATATATATATATATATATATATATATATATATATATATATATATATATATATTCAAACTACAAAAGCTGGCTGCATTGCGGGTGGCGCCTGATACACACACACATGTAAGTGCATATGCATACACATGTGAACATGCACAATGCACATCTGTGCCCATTCATACATGTCTGTATGGGAATGTGTGTGTGTGTGTATACTCGCTAAAGAGTTAGGCAAGCATACACGGCATACATAAACAGACATAATACTGTGTGTGTGTGTGTGTGTGTGTGTGTGTGTGTGTGTGTGTGTGTGTGTGTGTGTGTGTGTGTGTGTGTGTGTGTGTGTGTGTGTTAAATCACTGTTAAGCAACATAAGTTATAAGAGCTGTAATAAGGCATCATTCTTAAGTTACGACCATTTAAGAGGATGCCTCCCTCACGCCCACTTACTTAACTTAGGAGGTTCCGTGTTGAGTTAGCAAGTTGAGTTAGCACTGCTTACAAGGCCTAATGGTTCTGCCAAGGCTGGTTCTATGTGGTTCTACCACAAGAGAGAACCCGACTTTAAAGCTAACTTACCCGGAGGTTAATTACTGTCACATCCGGAGGTTACCCACCCCTCCAGAACTCCCACGGTCAGGTTAACCCCCCTATATCTGCTACATCTACCCCTATATCTACTTCATCTACCCCTACATCTACTTCATCTACCCCTACATCTACATAAAGAAACACTCAACGCGCTTCTCTCAAGAAGCGAAAGCTACAAGACCTCATTTAAATCTTACAAATATTCCATCACCTTGACAACGCTCACACAGGAACAACTGTCCGAGGTACTGAATGCATCAGTAATTCGAAATCCTGCAAAGCTACTTCGGGACAAGAGATGCAGGATTTAAGATTAGATTTTGCTGCCGAAGTGGCTAGTTTACTGTGCACCTCGTGTCCATCCTGTGGATGGTAGTGGCTAGTTTACTGTGCACCTCGTGTCCATCCTGTGGATGGTAGCGGCTAGTTTACTGTGCACCTCATGTCCATCCTGTGGATGGCAGCGGCTAGTTTACTGTGCACCTCATGTCCATCCTGTGGATGGCAGCGGCTAGTTTACTGTGCACCTCATGTCCATCCTGTGGATGGCAGCGGCTAGTTTACTGTGCACCTCATGTCCATCCTGTGGATGGTAGCGCAAGAGCATATGGGTACACAATAGGCCTAGGAACTAGGCCCCCAAAAGGGTTTACAGGAATACATCTGGATTTATATCTACAGTTCACTTATCTGTTACAAACAAATTTAATAAATTTGCCTGATATATCTGGTATCTTATTTACACTAATAAGATATCTTGACGCGTCACATAGATTATTATATCGTCTCTCTATATTCCTCAATAAGTGGACAATTAAGCACATAGTGTCCAAGATAGTGGTCACAGACCTGGCTAAATCTTTTTCTTTTCTTTGCAAACAGAATTAGAGTAGAATGGGACAAACTATCCAATGAAGCTGTAACTACGAACGTATTACAGTTATTCAAAATACAACTAGAGAAGGAAACCATACCACGGGCGGGATTTGAACCCGCGGTCAGAGTCTCAAAACTCCAGACCGTCGCGGATAAGCAGTTTGCTAATACAGGATTCTACTGACTGCTACACTGGGACGAGCTGTAGTTGATGGATCGTTGATAACACAGTAACTACATCAGGGCGAATAATTAGCATTCATTCATATTAGTAGTAATGGTAGTTGTAAGACGTAGAGGCAGTGGTGGTAGTTGTGGTAGACAGCAGTGGTGGTAGACAGCAGTGGTCACTGGTATCCTGGAGTTTGACCAGGAGTTGCTCACAATGTTCAGGTATTTAGCTCCAACAGTACTATACCTACCTGTTTAACAATATGGTATATTTTCTTCCATATTTTATGCTAGCAGTGGATGTAGGGAGTGGAGGATGGGGAGAGTGCCTTCTGATTTACCATCCTTGCCTCAAACATCTAGGTAATACATGGTAGTCCTTAATCTAGACAGACTCAGGGGTATCTCTACCCGTCTCTCCCAAAGACAACTGTATCTACCACCGCTACACCTCCCAGCACCACACCAGGGACTACCACCCACAACTCTCACAATTACACACAGCTACCCACCCAGTCATCCGGGACTCAGAGTACCAGAAATGTGACCTTAACCTCTGACCTGACCATCTTACCCATATTCTCCTAGCTCAGCACCGGGCTGCCAGAACACACAACCTGTCTGCCAACTTTTTTATACTGTCCTCACAAGCACAAGGTTAAATATATATGCTGATATTGTCTGCGGTTGAACCTAAGACGAGGGTCACCTGATCTATACACGTTTACCATGTCACTGATTATATATATACGGAGTTTATTTTAAGGCCAATTTTAGGTATACCTTCGATATACCTGGGTTAGGTTTCTCTGGTGCTTGTCTAGTCAACCAGGTTGTTGCTGCTGATGGTCCACTGGTCTACATGTCCACCACAGCCTGGTTGATCTAGAACTTGGTGGAGGTACTTGTCCAGTTCTTTCTTGAAGACTTGTACACTTGTTCCAGCAGTGTTTCTTCTTGAAGACTTGTACACTTGTTCCAGCAGTGTTTCTTCTTGAAGACTTGTACACTTGTTCCAGCAGTGTTTCTTCTTGAAGACTTGTACACTTGTTCCAGCAGTGTTTCTTCTTGAAGACTTGTACACTTGTTCCAGCAGTGTTTCTTCTTGAAGACTTGTACACTTGTTCCAGCAGTGTTTCTTCTTGAAGACTTGTACACTTGTTCCAGCAGTGTTTCTTCTTGAAGACTTGTACACTTGTTCCAGCAGTGTTTCTTCTTGAAGACTTGTACACTTGTTCCAGCAGTGTTTCTTCTTGAAGACTTGTACACTTGTTCCAGCAGTGTTTCTTCTTGAAGACTTGTACACTTGTTCCAGCAGTGTTTCTTCTTGAAGACTTGTACACTTGTTCCAGCAGTGTTTCTTCTTGAAGACTTGTACACTTGTTCCAGCAGTGTTTCTTCTTGAAGACTTGTACACTTGTTCCAGCAGTGTTTCTTCTTGAAGACTTGTACACTTGTTCCAGCAGTGTTTCTTCTTGAAGACTTGTACACTTGTTCCAGCAGTGTTTCTTCTTGAAGACTTGTACACTTGTTCCAGCAGTGTTTCTTCTTGAAGACTTGTACACTTGTTCCAGCAGTGTTTCTTCTTGAAGACTTGTACACTTGTTCCAGCAGTGTTTCTTCTTGAAGACTTGTACACTTGTTCCAGCAGTGTTTCTTCTTGAAGACTTGTACACTTGTTCCAGCAGTGTTTCTTCTTGAAGACTTGTACACTTGTTCCAGCTTGTACATTTGTTCCAGCAGTGTTTCTTCTTGAAGACTTGTACACTTGTTCCAGCAGTGTTTCTTCTTGAAGACTTGTACACTTGTTCCAGTAGTGTTTCTTCTTGAAGACTTGTACACCTGTTCCAGCAGTGTTTGTTCTTGAATACTTCTACACTTGCTCCAGCAGTGTTTCTGACATCTTCTGGTAAGGTGGTGAATAGTTTTGGACCACGGATGTTGATACACTGTTCTCTTATTGTGCCCACGGTGCTCTTGTTTTCCCTGGGTTTATTTTGCACTTCCTCCCATATCTCTCGCTCCAGTATGTTGTTATGACAGTGCACAGATTCTTGACCAGGTCCTCCAATACCTTCCACGTAGTTTCTGGAAGCTAATGTTCATACCTGTTCTTAAAACTATGTATGGATCCTGTCTCTACAGCTTCGCTGTTTATAGCTTTCCATTTCCCGTATGTGTGTGGGAGAGAGAGTGAGTTACAGCTGACAGCAGTACGAGAACAAGTATAAAGGTGATTAATGACTGTTAACACCGTGTTGAGTGTAACACGACCCCGTGTGACACCCGGGGTAGGGCAGGCACACACGGTAGACGAGGAAGGAAGAAGAGAAGAATGAATTAGAAAGTAGAAGACAGGAGGAGAGAGAGAGAGCAAGGAAGAGAGCAGCAATCGTAGGAGACTGATACATGAAGGAGGAAGCAGAGAAAGAGAGGGAAGCAGGAAGCAAGGAAGGAAATAGCGAGAGAGAGAGAGAGAGAGAGAGAGAGAGAGAGAGAGAGAGAGAGAGAGAGAGACAGACAGAGAGAGAGAGAGAGAGAGAGAGAGAGAGAGAGAGAGAGAGAGAGAGAGAGGGAAGCAGGAAGCAAGGAAGGAAATAGCGAGAGAGAGAGAGAGAGAGAGAGAGAGAGAGAGAGAGAGAGAGAGAGAGAGAGAGAGAGAGAGAGAGGGAAGCAGGAAGCAAGGAAGGAAATAGCGAGAGAGAGAGAGAGAGAGAGAGAGAGAGAGAGAGACAGACACAGAGACAGAGACAGAGAGACAGACAGAGACAGAGAGACAGAGAGAGACAGAGAGAGAGAGAGAGAAAGCAGGAGGGACAGGGGGGAGAGAGAAACAAGACAACATCGTCTTAACTTACAAAATACACGGAAAGAAACTCTCCCTCAATCCCTTAGAACCAGCAAGTGTTACTGGGAAGGCAGTGAGGGGGGGGGAGTGAGGGGAGAGCGAGGGAGTGAGGGGAGAGGGAGGGAGAGCAGGAGAGGGGGAGGGAGGGAGGGGAAGGAGGTAAGCAGAAAATGATCATAGAATATTGGTATTTTGTTTCCCCGTATTTTCCAGTCTTCTTCTCCTTCTTCATCTTCTTATTCATCTTCTGCAGCTCCTGCTAGTGCTACTATTGCTACGGCTACTACTACCGCTAGTGCTGCTATTAATACTACTACTACTACTGTTACTACTACTACTGCCACTACTACAACTACTACCACTACTACCACTACTTTAGGTTAGCTGTGGTGGCTTCCAGGGGGTCAGCGCCCCCGCGGCCCGCTAAGCCAGGAAACTGGTCAGTCATTTACTTGTACTGATAAGTGATATTTGGAGATAAGAGCAAGTGTATACATCAAGTACACGAGAGTAATTGTCTGATTACTGTGTAATCTGTGACTCAATGTTGAGTGGCACTGCAACAGTGACCCACCTCTTATACCGGCACTATTCTGACAACAAGTGGCACTCGTCCAAATTTCAACGTTGGTAATTTAATCTATCCTACAGCCAACTGCTTTCCTTCACAACACTTGGCTTCACAACACTTTGACAGTGGTTAGCTTTACAGCGCTTAGCTTCATGCTGCTTCGCTAATGAGGCGGTTTTCAATGACAGCCATTCTTCACTTATTCAGACTTGCTACAATAAATATATACACCACTCAGTACAAGCTATAAGACGACCGTCACTTGGGAACCTGGCCAGTCACCCTGTAGCGTGTTCGACTCCTGCTGACTGCGATCTTTCTCTGTATATGCCAGTTTGTTTCAGCCTGGCGCAGTAATATATATATATATATATATATATATATATATATATATATATATATATATATATATATATATACGACGTGCCGAATAGGTAAAACTTGGGATTCTGGTTCCTTTCTTCCTGGTTCCTTGGTTTAAATAGCAATGCTCTTCTTGCCTAATAAGACAATCGAAAAATTGTGTTTGTAATAATTTCGCAAAAATCATTCTGAACCTAACGATAAAAATATATTTCATTGTGTTTGTTTATTATTAAATTATTGTAAACTTATTTAAAATACATTTAGTTGGATTAGGCTAAATTAAATTGCGCTTGTTATAATAAGGTCAGGTAAGTTTTCTAAGGTTCTTTTGGCACAAAATTAATTTTTGCATAAATATAAATGGTCAAAGAAGGAATGTTGATCATGTGTTGTGATGGAACAGTGATCACGATGGAACAGTGATCATGATGGAAAAGTGATCATGATGGAATGGTGATTGTGGTGGCGCAGTGATTGTGATGGGCAGAGATTGTGATGGGGCATACTGTGGAGCAGTGATTGTAGTGATGGAGCAGTAATTGTATTGGAGCAGTTATTGTATTGATGGAGCAGTGATTGTAGTGATGGGGCAGCGATTGTTGTAATGGAACAGTGATTGTGGTAATGGAACAGTGATTGTGGTAATGGAGCAGTGATTGTGGTAATGGAATAGTGAGTGTAGTAATGGAGCAGTGATTGTGGTGATGGAACAGTGATTGTGGTAATGGAGCAGTGATTGTGGTAATGGAATAGTGATTGTGGTAATGGAATAGTGAGTGTAGTAATGGAGCAGTGATTGTGGTAATGGAACAGTGATTGTGGTAATGGAATAGTGATTGTGGTAATGGAATAGTGAGTGTAGTAATGGAGCAGTGATTGTGGTAATGGAACAGTGATTGTGGTAATGGAGCAGTGATTGTGGTAATGGAATAGTGAGTGTAGTAATGGAGCAGTGATTGTGGTGGTGATGAGGCAGTGATTGTCGTAATAGAAGTGATTGTGATAATGGAGCAGTGACTGTGGTGATGAGGCAGTGATTGTGGTAATGGAGCAGTGATTGTGGTGGTGATGAGGCAGTGATTGGGCAATGGAACAGTGATTGTGGTGGTAAGGCAGTGATTTGGTAATGGAGCAGTGATTGTGGTGATGAGGCAGTGATTGTGGTAATGGAATAGTGAGTGTAGTAATGGAGCAGTGATTTGGTGGGGGGGATGGGGCAGTGAGTGCGGTAATGGAGCAGTGATTGGGGTGGTGGGGATGGGGCAGTGAGTGCGGTAATGGAGCAGTGATTGTGGTGGTGGGGATGGGGCAGTGAGTGCGGTAATGGAGCAGTGATTGTGGTGGTGGTGATGCTTGGTGACTCTCGCGGTGGTGGTGGTCGCGCCAGAATCACTCTCATCCGCGACGCGAATGATTCAATTCACACGTAAAGTGAATTTTTTAGTGTTGAGGAGAAAGTCCCAGAGAAAGGTCTGGAGGGAGAAAGGTCTAGAGGTAGAATGGTCTGGAGGGAGAAAGGTCTGGAGGTAGAATGGTCTGGAGGGAGAAAGGTCTGGAGGTAGAATGGTCTGGAGGGAGAAAGGTCTAGAGGTAGAATGGTCTGGAGGGAGAAAGGTCTGGAGGTAGAATGGTCTGGAGGGAGAAAGGTCTGGAGGTAGAATGGTCTGGAGGGAGAAAGGTCTGGAGGTAGAATGGTCTGGAGGGAGAAAGGTCTAGAGGTAGAATGGTCTGGAGGGAGAAAGGTCTGGAGGTAAATGGTCTGGAGGGAGAAAGGCTGGAGGTAGAATGGTTTTGGAGGGAGAAAGGTCTAGAGGTTAGAATGGCCCTGGAGGGAGAAAGGTCTGGAGGTAGAATGGTCTGGAGGGAAAAAGGGGTCTAGAGGTAAATGGTCTGGAGGGAGAAAGGTCTGGGGGTTTAGAATGGCCCTGGAGGGAGAAAGGTCTGGAGTAGAATGGTCTGGAGGTAGAATGGTCTGGAGGTAGAATGGTCTGGAGGTAGAATGGTCTGGCGGTAGAATGGTCTGGAGGTAGAATGGTCTGGAGGTAGAATGGTCTGGAGGGAGAAAGGTCTGGAGGGAGAAAGGCTGGAGGTAGAATGGTCTGGAGGGAGAAAGGTCTGGAGGGAGAAAGGTCTGGAGGGAGAAAGGTCTGGAGGGAGAAAGGTCTGGAGGTAGAATGGTCTGGAAGGAGAAAGGTCTAGAGGTAGAATGGTCTGGAGGGAGAAAGGTCTGGAGGTAGAATGGTCTGGAGGTAGAATGGTCTGGAGGGAGAAAGGTCTGGAGGTAGAATGGTCTGGAGGGAGAAAGGTCTAGAGGTAGAATGGTCTGGAGGGAAGAAAGGTCTGGAGTAGAATGGTCTGGAGGGAGAAAGGTCTGGAGGTAGAATGGTCTGGAGGGAGAAAGGTCTAGAGGTAGAATGGTCTGGAGGGAGAAAGGTCTGGAGGTAGAATGGTCTGGAGGGAGAAAGGTCTAGAGGTAGAATGGTCTGGAGGGAGAAAGGTCTGGAGGTAGAATGGTCTGGAGGGAGAAAGGTCTGGAGGTAGAATGGTCTGGAGGTAGAATGGTCTGGAGGTAGAATGGTCTGGAGGTAGAATGGTCTGGCGGTAGAATGGTCTGGAGGTAGAATGGTCTGGAGGTAGAATGGTCTGGAGGGAGAAAGGTCTGGAGGGAGAAAGGCTGGAGGTAGAATGGTCTGGAGGGAGAAAGGTCTGGAGGGAGAAAGGTCTGGAGGGAGAAAGGTCTGGAGGGAGAAAAGGTCTGGCGGAAAGAAAGGTCTGGAGGGAGAAAGGTCTGGAGGGAAAAAGGGTTGGGAAAGGAGAAAGGTCTGGAGGGAGAAAGGTCTGGAGGGAGAAAGGTCTGGAGGGAGAAAGGTCTGGAGGGAGAAAGGTCTGGAGGGAGAAAGGTCTGGAGGGAGAAAGATCTGGAGGGAGAAAGATCTGGAGGGAGAAAGGTCTGGAGGGAGAAAGGTCTGGAGGGAGAAAGGTCTGGAGGGAGAAAGATCTGGAGGGAGAAAGGTCTGGAGGGAGAAAGGTCTGGAGGGAGAAAGGTCTGGAGGGAGAAAGGTCTGGAGGGCGACAACAAGATAATTTTACATTTTAGATGCTGGTAAGGTAAGACAAATTGAATATAGCAGATGTTGAGGCAGGACAATATTGATGGTGACAGCTGTCACCATGTCGACATGAATATTCACATGGGTTACCTCACACCCATGATGTCTACATGAATATACACATGGGTTAACTCACACCCATGATGTCTACATGAATATACACATGGGTTAACTCACACCCATGATGTCTACATGAATATACACATGGGTTAACTCACACCCATGATGTCTACATGAATATACACATGGGTTAACTCACACCCATGTCTACATTCAAAGCAGAGACATGGAAGTGGAATAAGAGAAAAGTGATCGCGTTGGAGAGTAAGAACAGTAAAAGAGGAGGAGGAGGAGGAGGAGGAGGAGGGGACAAGGAAGGAGTGGAAGAGGAAGGGGAAAGGAGGCAGATAGAAACTATTATCGAAAACGGAAATTTAAAAGCAATGGGAGAGAATTGCGTTGAGAGGGAGAGGAAGGAGGGTGGGAGGGAGAAAAAGAGGGAGAGAAAGGAAGGAAGGAGGGGGAAGTAATTGAGAGAGGTGGGAAGACACACGCATGGTGATGGAGAGAGAGAAAGAGAAAGAGAGAGAGAGAGAGAGAGAGAGTGTACAGAGTATACCAAACATGTACAGTATTCCACACTAGCAGTCATCTTGTCCCAGACCTGTAGACTGTACACATCACAGTGACTCACACACCTTTGCTATCAGCTGTGCTTTTGTTGCTAAGGATAACAGATGTCCTGGTGTTACTCATCCACCAGGGGAAGGGGAGGATCATCCACCAGGGGAAGGGAAGGGTCATCCACCAGGGGAAGGGGAGGATCATCCACCAGGGGAAGGGAAGGGTCATCCACCAGGGGAAGGGGAGGATCATCCACCAGGGGAAGGGGAGGATCCCTCCACCAGGGGAAGGGAAGGGTCATCCACCAGGGGAAGGGGAGGATCATCCACCAGGGGAAGGGAGGATCATCCACCAGGGGAAGGGGAGGATCATCCACCAGGGGAAGGGGAGGATCATCCACCAGGGGAAGGGGAGGATCATCCACCAGGGGAAGGGGAGGATAAACCCACCAGGGGAAGGGGAGGATCATCCCCCAGTGGGAAGGGGAGGATCATCCACCAGGGGAAGGGAAGGGTCATCCCCCAGGGAAGGGGAGGATCATCCACCAGGGGAAGGGGAGGATCATCCACCAGGGGAAGGGGAGGATCATCCCCCAGGGGAAGGGGAGGATCATCCACCAGGGGAAAGGGGAAAGGGTCATCCACCGGGGGAAAGGGGAAGGATCATCCACCAGGGGAAGGGAGGATCATCCACCAGGGGAAGGGGAGGATCATCCACCAGGGGAAGGGGAGGATCATCCACCAGGGGAAGGGGAGGATCATCCACCAGGGGAAGGGGAGGATCATCCACCAGGGGAAGGGGAGGATCATCCACCAGGGGAAGGGGAGGATCATCCACCAGGGGAAGGGGAGGATCATCCCCCAGGGGAAGGGGAGGATCATCCACCAGGGGAAAGGGAGGATCATCCACCAGGGGAAGGGGAGGATCATCCACCAGGGGAAGGGGAGGATCATCCACCAGGGGAAGGGGAGGATCATCCACCAGGGGAAGGGAAGGGTCATCCACCAGGGGAAGGGGAGGATCATCCACCAGGGGAAGGGGAGGATCATCCACCAGGGGAAGGGAAGGGTCATCCACCAGGGGAAGGGGAGGATCATCCACCAGGGGAAGGGGAGGATATCCCCCAGGGGAAGGGGAGGATCATCCACCAGGGGAAGGGGAGGATCATCCACCAGGGGAAGGGAAGGGTCATCCACCAGGGAAAGGGAAGGGACATCCACCAGGGGAAGGGAAGGGTCATCCACCAGGGGAAGGGAAGGGTCATCCACCAGGGGAAGGGAAGTGTCATCCACCAGGGAAAGGGAAGGGACATCCACCAGGGGAAGGGAAGGGTCATCCACCAGGGGAAGGGAAGGGTCATCCACCAGGGGAAGGGAAGGGTCATCCACCAGGGAAGGATCATCCACCAGGGGAAGGGAAGGATCATCCACCAGGGGAAGGGAAGGATCATCCACCAGGGGAAGGGAAGGATCATCCACCAGGGGAAGGGAAGGATCATCCACCAGGGGAAGGGAAGGATCATCCACCAGGGGAAGGGAAGGATCATCCACCAGGGGAAGGGAAGGATCGTCCACCAGGGGAAGGGAAGGATCATCCACCAGGGGAAGGGAAGGATCGTCCACCAGGGGAAGGGAAGGATCATCCACCAGGGGAAGGGAAGGATCATCCACCATGGGAAGGGAAGGATCATCCACCAGGGGAAGGGAAGGATCATTCACCAGAAGAAGGGAAGCGTCACCCATCATGGTATTCACTACACCATGATCATGTCTCCACCATACGTCAAGTGCTTGACTTCATTAAGCTGGCTGCTCGGTAAGTCATAAGATCTTCTTACTGGCTGTCAGCTAAGCACTCTGTCACACTCCACACAACCTTCATACATTTTCATACATTATACACGCCTTTATATTTACCGGGAAATGTATACTGTATATTATACATATACATCTACACACCTACGTGGTGATGAGTTTAAATAAATTAGTTGAAGGAACTTGATTTTGTAAGCAACAGTAGACAGCAACAGTCAACAGAGAAAGCTTCTGTTTAACAAGGTACAGTACTCGGCCCTATCCTCATATCCGACACAGACAGGAACACTGATAATAGTATTGTATTATTGCGGAGAAACACTTATAAACACTTCAGAATATTCATTAGAGGTAACGTTTGGTTAGGTGTGTCTTCAGCCCTAATATATGAGAGGAGGGCAGTACCTCCGTGGATGGTTACTGTCTACCAACCTACTGCCTCACTAGACAGTCACATACGGCTATACAACAATCCAGCATTACTGTCAGTGCCGGACAGCAACGCCTCCAGGGCTACTTTCCAGGAAGTAGCACTGGTTAGAGGTGGTGGAGGTGAGATGGTCAGTACACCGTAGCCCCAGTAAGCCGGTAACCAGGCTAACATTTCTCCGCTTAAATTGCGCTGAGGTAACGCAAGAATCTCAACTACCCTTGAGGGCCATGTACCCAGGATCACACTGGGGGAGGGGGAAGTCACTCTTTAACACCCACCTAACACTTCTCCCCCTCCTTCGCCTCCTCTTCCCCTCTCCCACACTACTTCCTCCTCGTCATCAAGTGGTATGAAGAATAACAATTGATGGATCTGATAAACTTGGTGGAAATGTCAGAGGAGACACACACACACACACACACACACACACACACACACACACACACACACACACACACACACACACACAATTCACTCAAGGAAACGGATCTTGGGGTGAGTATAACACCGAGCATATCTCCTGAGGCGCATATCAACCAAAGAACTGTTGCAGCATATGGGCGCCTAGCAAACTTAAGAATAGCATTCCGACATCTCAATAAGGAATCGTTCAGGACCCTGTACACCGTGTACGTTAGGCCTATATTAGAGTATGCAGCGCCAGTTTGGAACCCACACCTACCAAAGGTTTGCAATAAGACTGGTCCCGGAGCTAAAGGGAATGTCCTACGAGAAGAGGTTAAGGGAAATCGACCTGACGACACTAGAGGACAGGAGGGATAGGGGGGATATGATAATGACATATAAAATACTGAGAGGAATCGACGAGGTGGACAGAGACAGGATGTTCCAGATATGGGACACAGCAAGAAGGGGTTACAGTTGGAAGCTGAAGATTCAGATGAATTACAGGGATGTTAGGAAGTATTTCTTCAGTCATAGAGTTGTCAGGAAGTGGAACGGTGGAAGAAGTGATGTAGTGGAGGCAGAATCCATACATAACTTTAAGAAGAAGTACGATAAAGCTCGTGGAGCAGGAAGTGTGACCTAGTAGCGGCCAGTGAAGAGGCGGGGCCAGGAGCTGTGACTCGACCCCTACAAGCACAACAACTAGGCGAGTATATACACACACACACACCTTTACCTCTGATATACCTTTGACAAGTTCCGAGTTTTCCTACTCCTGGAGCCCTGCCATGGACCAGGCTCGTCTGGTGTTTGCCTGGCCAACCAGGCGGTTGCTGTTGGTCCACATAGCTATTACAGCCTGGTGAAGATACTTGTCCAATTTCCTCTTGAAGACTTCTACACTTGTTCTAGCAGTGTTACTGATACCTTCTGGTAAAGATGTTGAACCATCTAGGGCCCACGGATGTTGATGCAATGTTCTCTTATTGCGCTCACGGCTCTCCTGCTTTTCACCGAATTTATTTTGCACTTCCTCCCATATATCTCACTCCAGTATGTTATGACAGTGAGTAGATTTGGAACCAGGCCCTCAAGTACTTTCCACATATATATAAGCACTCATCTCTCTCTCTCCTCCGCTCCAGTGAGTACATATTTAGTGCTTTAAGGCGTTCCCAGTAACTTAAATGGTTTACAGACTATGTGGACCGTAAATGATGGGTGTGTGTGTTGGAGCTGTGATATCTCTGCTGCCCTGAACGGGGTCCTCAACACTACTCTTCCCGCATCACAGTTTTTCTGCTGGCCGCCACAGAGTACCATGACTACCTGCTCTCCAGGCTACACCACAAAAAAACTTTCAAAACTTTGTAAACTGACTCAGTCTACTTTAAGCCTCGCTCCTCCACCAGTGTTACTGATAGTAAACTTGTGCTGATGAGTATACCACTGAGGGACACCCGGGTATACTTCCCAGTATACTTCACATAATACACGAAATATACGCTTATGCAAAACAACCACAGGGTCTTTTGTGTTGCAATCAACATATCAGAAGCTTGCAACGTTGCAGAAATGAGTGGGAAGTTCTAGCAAATTCGTTCCGAGGAATGTTTCTGCAAGCTCCTGATGATGCGTTAATTGCAACACGAAAGGCCTCGAGGTATCATTAACTCTTTCTATGGTTGATTTACTTCTTGTATCACTGTTCACTATTACTGCATAATATTCTTATGGTGGTTATATTTTTTATGAATTGTCTGCTGACACAGTTGCCAGCCTGCCTGGAGGCTGCTGACTACTGTCTGCCAGCCTGCCTGGAGGCTGCTGACTACTGTCTACCAGCCTGCCTGGAGGCTGCTGACTACTGTCTACCAGCCTGCCTGGAGGCTGCTGACTACTGTCTACCAGCCTGCCTGGAGGCTGCTGACTACTGTCTACCAGCCTGCCTAGAGGCTGCTGACTACTGTCTACCAGCCTGCCTAGAGGCTGCTGACTACTGTCTACCAGCCTGCCTGGAGGCTGCTGACTACTGTCTGCCAGCCTGCCTGGAGGCTGCTGACTACTGTCTGCCAGCCTGCCTGGAGGCTGCTGACTACTGTCTGCCAGCCTGCTGGAGGCTGCTGACTACTGTCTGCCAGCCTGCCTGGAGGCTGCTGACTACTGTCTACCAGCCTGCCTGGAGGCTGCTGACTACTGTCTGCCAGCCTGCCTGGAGGCTGCTGACTACTGTCTACCAGCCTGCCTGGAGGCTGCTGACTACTGTCTACCAGCCTGCCTGGAGGCTGCTGACTACTGTCTGCCAGCCTGCCTGGAGGCTGCTGCACTACTGTCTACCAGCCTGCCTGGAGGCTGCTGACTACTGTCTACCAGCCTGCCTGGAGGCTGCTGACTACTGTCTGCCAGCCTGCCTGGAGGCTGCTGACTACTGTCTGCCAGCCTGCCTGGAGGCTGCTGACTACTGTCCTGCCAGCCTGCCTGGAGCTGCTGACTACTGTCTGTCAGCCTGCCTGGAGGCTGCTGACTACTGTCTACCAGCCTGCCTGGAGGCTGCTGACTACTGTCCTGCCAGCCTGCCTGGAGGCTGCTGACTACTGTCTGCCAGCCTGCCTGGAGGCTGCTGACTACTGTCTGCCAGCCTGCCTGGAGGCTGCTGACTACTGTCTACCAGCCTGCCTGGAGGCTGCTGACTACTGTCTGCCAGCCTGCCTGGAGGCTGCTGACTACTGTCTGCCAGCCTGCCTGGAGGCTGCTGACTACTGTCTGCCAGCCTGCCTGAGGCTGCTGACTACTGTCTACCAGTCCTGCCTGGAGGCTGCTGACTACTGTCTGCCAGCCTGCCTGGAGGCTGCTGACTACTGTCTACCAGCCTGCCTGGAGGCTGCTGACTACTGTCTACCAGCCTGCCTGGAGGCTGCTGACTACTGTCTGCCAGCCTGCCTGGAGCTGCTGACTACTGTCTACCAGCCTGCCTGGAGGCTGCTGACTACTGTCTACCAGCCTGCCTGGAGGCTGCCTGACTACTGTCTGCCAGCCTGCCTGGAGGCTGCTGACTACTGTCTGCCAGCCTGCCTGGAGGCTGCTGACTACTGTCTGCCAGCCTGCCTGGAGGCTGCTGACTACTGTCTGTCAGCCTGCCTGGAGGCTGCTGACTACTGTCTGCCAGCCTGCCTGGAGGCTGCTGACTACTGTCTGTCAGCCTGCCTGGAGGCTGCTGACTACTGTCTGCCAGCCTGCCTGGAGGCCTGCTGACTACTGTCTACCAGCCTGCCTGGAGGCTGCTGACTACTGTCTACCAGCCTGCCTGGAGGCTGCTGACTACTGTCTGCCAGCCTGCCTGGAGGCTGCTGACTACTGTCTGCCAGCCTGCCTGGAGGCTGCTGACTACTGTCTGCCAGCCTGCCTGGAGGCTGCTGACTACTGTCTGTCAGCCTGCCTGGAGGCTGCTGACTACTGTCTGCCAGCCTGCCTGGAGGCTGCTGACTACTGTCTGCCAGCCTGCCTGGAGGCTGCTGACTACTGTCTGCCAGCCTGCCTGGAGGCTGCTGACTACTGTCTGCCAGCCTGCCTGGAGGCTGCTGACTACTGTCTGTCAGCCTGCCTGGAGGCTGCTGACTACTGTCTGCCAGCCTGCCTGGAGGCTGCTGACTACTGTCTGCCAGCCTGCCTGGAGGCTGCTGACTACTGTCTGCCAGCCTGCCTGGAGGCTGCTGACTACTGTCTGCCAGCCTGCCTGGAGGCTGCTGACTACTGTCTACCAGCCTGCCTGGAGGCTGCTGACTACTGTCTGCCAGCCTGCCTGGAGGCTGCTGACTACTGTCTGTCAGCCTGCCTGGAGGCTGCTGACTACTGTCTGCCAGCCTGCCTGGAGGCTGCTGACTACTGTCTGCCAGCCTGCCTGGAGGCTGCTGACTACTGTCTGCCAGCCTGCCTGGAGGCTGCTGACTACTGTCTGCCAGCCTGCCTGGAGGCTGCTGACTACTGTCTACCAGCCTGCCTGGAGGCTGCTGACTACTGTCTGCCAGCCTGCCTGGAGGCTGCTGACTACTGTCTACCAGCCTGCCTGGAGGCTGCTGACTACTGTCTGCCAGCCTGCCTGGAGGCTGCTGACTACTGTCTGCCAGCCTGCCTGGAGGCTGCTGACTACTGTCTGCCAGCCTGCCTGGAGGCTGCTGACTACTGTCTACCAGCCTGCCTGGAGGCTGCTGACTACTGTCTGCCAGCCTGCCTGGAGGCTGCTGACTACTGTCTACCAGCCTGCCTGGAGGCTGCTGACTACTGTCTACCAGCCTGCCTGGAGGCTGCTGACTACTGTCTGCCAGCCTGCCTGGAGGCTGCTGACTACTGTCTGCCAGCCTGCCTGGAGGCTGCTGACTACTGTCTGCCAGCCTGCCTGGAGGCTGCTGACTACTGTCTACCAGCCTGCCTGGAGGCTGCTGACTACTGTCTACCAGCCTGCCTGGAGGCTGCTGACTACTGTCTGCCAGCCTGCCTGAGGCTGCTGACTACTGTCTACCAGCCTGCCTGGAGGCTGCTGACTACTGTCTACCAGCCTGCCTGGAGGCTGCTGACTACTGTCTGCCAGCCTGCCTGGAGGCTGCTGACTACTGTCTGCCAGCCTGCCTGGAGGCTGCTGACTACTGTCTACCAGCCTGCCTGGAGGCTGCTGACTACTGTCTACCAGCCTGCCTGGAGGCTGCTGACTACTGTCTGCCAGCCTGCCTGGAGGCTGCTGACTACTGTCTACCAGCCTGCCTGGAGGCTGCTGACTACTGTCTGCCAGCCTGCCTGGAGGCTGCTGACTACTGTCTACCAGCCTGCCTGGAGGCTGCTGACTACTGTCTACCAGCCTGCCTGGAGGCTGCTGACTACTGTCTGCCAGCCTGCCTGGAGGCTGCTGACTACTGTCTACCAGCCTGCCTGGAGGCTGCTGACTACTGTCTGCCAGCCTGCCTGGAGGCTGCTGACTACTGTCTACCAGCCTGCCTGGAGGCTGCTGACTACTGTCTGCCAGCCTGCCTGGAGGCTGCTGACTACTGTCTGCCAGCCTGCCTGGAGGCTGCTGACTACTGTCTACCAGCCTGCCTGGAGGCTGCTGACTACTGTCTACCAGCCTGCCTGGAGGCTGCTGACTACTGTCTGCCAGCCTGCCTGGAGGCTGCTGACTACTGTCTACCAGCCTGCCTGGAGGCTGCTGACTACTGTCTGCCAGCCTGCCTGGAGGCTGCTGACTACTGTCTACCAGCCTGCCTGGAGGCTGCTGACTACTGTCTGCCAGCCTGCCTGGAGGCTGCTGACTACTGTCTACCAGCCTGCCTGGAGGCTGCTGACTACTGTCTGCCAGCCTGCCTGGAGGCTGCTGACTACTGTCTACCAGCCTGCCTGGAGCTGCTGACTACTGTCTGCCAGCCTGCCTGGAGGCTGCTGACTACTGTCTACCAGCCTGCTGGAGGCTGCTGACTACTGTCTGCCAGCCTGCTGGAGGCTGCTGACTACTGTCTGCCAGCCTGCCTAGAGGCTGCTGACTACTGTCTGCCAGCCTGCCTGGAGGCTGCTGACTACTGTCTGCCAGCCTGCCTGGAGGCTGCTGACTACTGTCTGCCAGCCTGCCTGGAGGCTGCTGACTACTGTCTGCCAGCCTGCCTGGAGGCTGCTGACTACTGTCTGCCAGCCTGCCTGGAGGCTGCTGACACTGTCTGCCAGCCTGCCCTGGAGGCTGCTGACTACTGTCTGCCAGCCTGCCTGGAGGCTGCTGACTACTGTCTGCCAGCCTGCCTAGAGGCTGCTGACTACTGTCTGCCAGCCTGCCTGGAGGCTGCTGACTACTGTCTGCCAGCCTGCCTGGAGGCTGCTGACTACTGTCTGCCAGCCTGCCTGGAGGCTGCTGACTACTGTCTGCCAGCCTGCCTGGAGGCTGCTGACTACTGTCTGCCAGCCTGCCTGGAGGCTGCTGACTACTGTCTGCCAGCCTGCCTAGAGGCTGCTGACTACTGTCTGCCAGCCTGCCTGGAGGCTTGCTGACTACTGTCTGCCAGCCTGCCTAGAGGCTGCTGACTACTGTCTGCCAGCCTGCCTGGAGGCTGCTGACTACTGTCTGCCAGCCTGCCTGGAGGCTGCTGACTACTGTCTGCCAGCCTGCCTGGAGGCTGCTGACTACTGTCTGCCAGCCTGCCTGGAGGCTGCTGACTACTGTCTGCCAGCCTGCCTAGAGGCTGCTGACTACTGTCTGCCAGCCTGCCTGGAGGCTGCTGACTACTGTCTGCCAGCCTGCCTAGAGGCTGCTGACTACTGTACTGCCAGCCTGCCTAGAGGCTGCTGACTACTGTCTGCCAGCCTGCCTAGAGGCTGCTGACTACTGTCTACCAGCCTGCCTGGAGGCTGCTGACTACTGTCTGCCAGCCTGCCTAGAGGCTG
This sequence comes from Cherax quadricarinatus, assembly GCF_026875155.1. Taxonomy (NCBI): domain Eukaryota; kingdom Metazoa; phylum Arthropoda; class Malacostraca; order Decapoda; family Parastacidae; genus Cherax; species Cherax quadricarinatus. The sequence continues at coordinate 21,345,276 of NC_069481.1, read as the reverse complement.
CTGACATACTGTCTGCCAGCCTGCCTAGAGGCTGCTGACTACTGTCTGCCAGCCTGCCTAGAGGCTGCTGACTACTGTCTGCCAGCCTCCTAGAGGCTGCTGACTACTGTCGCCAGCCTGCCTAGAGGCTGCTGACTACTGTCTGCCAGCCTGCCTAGAGGCTGCTGACTACTGTCTACCAGCCTGCCTAGAGCTGCTGACTACTGTCTGCCAGCCTGCCTAGAGGCTGCTGACTACTGTCTGCCAGCCTGCCTAGAGGCTGCTGACTACTGTCTGCCAGCCTGCCTGGAGGCTGCTGACTACTGTCCTGCCAGCCTGCCTGGAGGCTGCTGACTACTGTCTGCCAGCCTACCTGGAGGCTGCTGACTACTGTCTGCCAGCCTGCCTGGAGGCTGCTGACTACTGTCTGCCAGCCTGCCTGGAGGTTGCTGACTACTGTCTGCCAGCCTGCCTAGAGGCTGCTGACTACTGTCTGCCAGCCTGCCTGGAGGCTGCTGACTACTGTCTACCAGCCTGCCTGGAGGCTGCTGACTACTGTCTGCCAGCCTGCCTAGAGGCTGCTGACTACTGTCTACCAGCCTGCCTGGAGGCTGCTGACTACTGTCTGCCAGCCTGCCTAGAGGCTGCTGACTACTGTCTACCAGCCTGCCTAGAGGCTGCTGACTACTGTCTGCCAGCCTGCCTAGAGGCTGCTGACTACTGTCTACCAGCCTGCCTAGAGGCTGCTGACTACTGTCTGCCAGCCTGCCTAGAGGCTGCTGACTACTGTCTACCAGCCTGCCTGGAGGCTGCTGACTACTGTCTGCCAGCCTGCCTAGAGGCTGCTCACTACTGTCTACCAGCCTGCCTAGAGGCTGCTGACTACTGTCTACCAGCCTGCCTAGAGGCTGCTGACTACTGTCTACCAGCCTGCCTAGAGGCTGCTGACTACTGTCTGCCAGCCTGCCTAGAGGCTGCTGACTACTGTCTACCAGCCTGCCTAGAGGCTGCTGACTACTGTCTGCCAGCCTGCCTAGAGGCTGCTGACTACTGTCTACCAGCCTGCCTGGAGGCTGCTGACTACTGTCTACCAGCCTGCCTAGAGGCTGCTGACTACTGTCTGCCAGCCTGCCTAGAGGCTGCTGACTACTGTCTGCCAGCCTACCTGGAGGCTGCTGACTACTGTCTGCCAGCCTGCCTAGAGGCTGCTGACTACTGTCTGCCAGCCTGCCTGGAGGCTGCTGACTACTGTCTGCCAGCCTGCCTGGAGGCTGCTGACTACTGTCTGCCATCCTGCCTGGAGGCTGCTGACTACTGTCTGCCAGCCTGCCTGGAGGCTGCTGACTACTGTCTACCAGCCTGCCTGGAGGCTGCTGACTACTGTCTACCAGCCTGCCTGGAGGCTGCTGACTACTGTCTGCCAGCCTGCCTGGAGGCTGCTGACTACTGTCTACCAGCCTGCCTGGAGGCTGCTGACTACTGTCTACCAGCCTGCCTAGAGGCTGCTGACTGTCTACCAGCCTGCCTGGAGGCTGCTGACTACTGTCTACCAGCCTGCCTGGAGGCTGCTGACTACTGTCTACCAGCCTGCCTGAGGCTGCTGACTACTGTCTACCAGCCTGCCTAGAGGCTGCTGACTACTGTCTACCAGCCTGCCTAGAGGCTGCTGACTGTCTACCAGCCTGCCTGGAGGCTGCTGACTACTGTCTACCAGCCTGCCTAGAGGCTGCTGACTACTGTCTACCAGCCTGCCTGGAGGCTGCTGACTACTGTCTACCAGCCTGCCTGGAGGCTGCTGACTACTGTCTACCAGCCTGCCTGGAGGCTGCTGACTACTGTCTACCAGCCTGCCTGGAGGCTGCTGACTACTGTCTACCAGCCTGCCGTCTTCTCCACTATCTGCCAGAGTAACACCCACCACTTACCTATATCAGTGGCCACTTGATAAACACTTAGTCACAACACTCGCTTGATAAAGTGGCAGAGAATCAGGGAAGACAATTTTACCTTTCCTGGAAGACAGTCGCTTCTCAGAACCTTGATACACTGTCATGACAGCTCTGCTGTCAGTGTGGAGGGAGGCTGGAAGTGGTGGTGGTGGTGGTGGTGGTAAGTGGTGGTCGTAGTGGTGGTGGTGGTGGTGGTGGTAAGTGGTGGTCGTAGTGGTGGTGGTGGTGGTGGTCGTAGTGGTGGTGGTGGTGGTGGTGGTGGTGGTGGTGGTGGTGGTGGTGGTGGTGGTGGTGATGGTGGTGGTGATGGTGGTGGTGGTGGTGGTGGTGGTGGTGGTGATGGTGGTGGTGGTGGTGTGGTGGTGGTCGTAGTGGTGGTGGTGGTGGTGGTGGTGGTGGTCGTAGTGGTGGTGGTGGTGGTGGTCGTAGTGGTGGTGGTGGTGGTGGTGGTCGTAGTGGTGGTGGTGGTGGTGGTGGCGGTGGTAGTGGTGGCGTGGTAGTTGTGGTTGGTGGTAGTGGTGGTTGGTGATAGTTGTGGTTACCAGGAGGTTACCTGGAGGTTATTCCGGGGATCAACGCCCCCGCGGCCCGGTCCATGACCAGGCCTCCCGATGGATCAGGGCCTGATCAACTAGGCTGTTACTTGGCTGGCCGCACGCAGTCCGACGTACGAGCCACAGCCCGGCTGATCCTGCACTGACTTTAGGTATCTGTCCAGCTCTCTCTTGAAGGCAGCCAGGGGTTTATTGGCAATTCCCCTAATGCTTGATGGGAGGCTGTTGAACAGTTTTGGGCCCCGGACACTTATGGTGTTTTCTCTTAGTGTACCAATGGCGCCCCTACTTTTTATTGGCGGCATTTGCATCGCCTGCCCAGTCTTTTACTTTCGTAGGGAGTGATTTCTGTGTGCAGATTTGGGACCATTCCTTCCAAGATTTTCCAAGTGTAGATTATGATATATCTCTCCCTCCTGCGTTCCAACGAGTACAAGTCAAGTGCTTTCAAGCGTTCCCAGTAGTTAAGGTGCTTGACAGAACTTATACGTGCAGTAAAGGATCTCTGTACACTCTCTAGATCTGCGATTTCACCTGCTTTGTATGGAGATGTTATTGTACAGCAGTATTCCAGCCTAGAGAGAACAAGTGATTTGAAAAGGATCATCATGGGCTTGGCATCTCTCGTTTTTGAAAGTTCTCATTATCCATCCTATCATTTTCTTTGCACGTGCGATCGTGGCACTGTTGTGATCCTTGAAAGTGAGATCCTCAGACATTACTACTCCCAGGTCCCTTACATTATTTTTCCGCTCTATTGTATGGCCGGAGTCAGTAGTATACTCTGTTCTAGTTATTATCTCCTCCAGTTTTCCATAACGGAGTAGTTAGAATTTGTCCTCATTGAACATCATATTGTTTACCGTTGCCCACTGGAAAACTTTGTTTATATCTTCTTGGAGGTTAACCGCGTCCTCAGCAGATGACAGCCTCATGCAGATCCTAGTATCATCCGCAAAGGATGATACGGTGCTGTGGTGTATATCTCTGTTTATGTCTGATATGAGGATAAGGAATAAGATGGGGGCGAGTACTGTGCCTTGTGGAACAGAGCTCTTCACTATGGCAGCCTCCGATTTAACTCTGTTGACCACTACTCTTTGTGTTCGATTTGTTAGGAAGTTGAAGATCCATCTCCCCACTTTCCCAGTTATTCCTTTAGCACGTATTTTATGGGCTATTACGCCATGATCGCATTTGTCAAATGCTTTTGCAAAGTCTGTGTATATTACATCTGCATTCTGATTTTCTTCCAGTGCATCCAAGGCCATGTCATAGTGATCCAGTAGTTGTGAGAGGCAGGAGCGACCTGCCCTGAACCCATGTTGCCCTGGATTGTGCAGATTTTGGGAATCCAGGTGATTTGCAATCCTGCTTCTTAGCACTCTTTCAAAGATTTTTATGATGTGGGATGTCAGAGCTACTGGTCTATAGTTCTTAGCTAATGCTTTGCTGCCACCTTTATGGAGCGGGGCTATATCCGTTGTTTTAAGTGACTGTGGAATTTCACCCATGTCCAAGCTCCTCCTCCATAGTGTACTTAGGGCACACGAGATGGGTTTCTTGCAGTTCTTAATGAAAACAGAGTTCCACGAGTCTGGGCCCGGGGCTGAGTGCATAGGCATGTTGTCAATGGCTTTTTCGAAATCTATCGGAGTTATGGTAATGTCGGAAATCTGGCATACATTTATGGAGTTTTGAGGCTCATTCATGAAGAAATCATTTGGGTCGTCGATCCTCAGACCGATTAGTGGTTCACTAAACACAGAGTCGTACTGGGATTTCAATATTTCACTCATTTCCTTGTTGTCGTCTGTGTTGGTGACAGTTGTGGTTGGTAGTGGTGACAGTGGTGGATGGTAACATTCACCTTGCTCCCTATATGCTCACTCTGTGTGTGTGTGTGTGTGTGTGTGTGTGTGTGTGTGTGTGTGTGTGTGTGTGTGTGTGTGTGTGTGTGTGTGTGTGTGTGTGGGCGCTCACAGGCGGTGAGAAATCCTGAGAGAAATTATTTCTTAGCCAAAAGTTTGTGATGACCAGGACTGAATTACACAAGTGAGAGATATGAGATGAAGTGTAAAATAAACCCAGTGAGGAGCAGGGGTGCTGTGGGCACAATAAGGGAACACTGTATCAACATCCGGGGTCCCAGACTTTTCAACATCTTACCAGAAGATATCAGAAACACTGCTGGAACAAGTGTTGAAGCCTTCAAGAGGAAACTAGACAAGTATCTTAACCAGGTGCCAGATCAACCAGGCTGTGATGGATATGTGGGGCAGCGGGCCTCCAGCAGCAACAGCCTGGTTGACCAGGCAAGCACCAGACGAGCCTGGCCCATGGCCGGGCTCAGTAGATAAACTCTCGAAATTCTTCAAAGGTAAGGAAAGGGCTCACTGTAAACCACTATAGGTTCACTGTAAACCACTATAGGTTCACTGTAAACCACTATAGGTTCACTGTAAACCACTGTAGGTTCACTGTAAGCCACTGTAGATTCACTGTAAACCACTATAGGTTCACTGTAAACCACTATAGGTTCACTGTAAACCACTATAGGTTCACTGTAAACCACTATAGGTTCACTGTAAACCACTGTAGGTTCACTGTAAACCACTATAGGTTCACTGTAAACCACTGTAGGTTCACTGTAAACCACTGTAGGTTCACTGTAAACCACTATAGGTTCACTGTAAACCACTATAGGTTCACTAAACCACTGTAGGTTCACTGTAAACCACTGTAGGTTCACTGTAAACCACTATAGGTTCACTGTAAACCACTATAGGTTCACTGTAAACCACTATAGGTTCACTGTAAACCACTATAGGTTCACTATAAACCACTGTAGGTTCACTGTAAACCACTATAGGCTCACTGTAAACCACTATAGGCTCACTGTAAACCACTATAGGCTCACTGTAAACCACTATAGGTTCACTGTAAACCACTGTAGGTTCACTATAAACCACTATAGGCTCACTGTAAACCACTATAGGTTCACTGTAAACCACTATAGGTTCACTATAAACCACTGTAGGTTCACTGTAAACCACTATAGGCTCACTGTAAACCACTATAGGCTCACTGTAAACCACTATAGGTTCACTGTAAACCACTGTAGGTTCACTATAAACCACTATAGGTTCACTGTAAACCACTGTAGGTTCACTATAAACCACTATAGGTTCACTGTAAACCACTGTAGGTTCACTATAAACCACTATAGGTTCACTGTAAACCACTGTAGGTTCACTATAACCACTATAGGTTCACTGTAAACCACTGTAGGTTCACTATAAACCACTATAGGCTCACTGTAAACCACTATAGGTTCACTGTAAACCACTGTAGGTTCACTATAAACCACTATAGGCTCACTGTAAACCACTATAGGCTCCTGAATGATTTATAATATAATCAGTTTAGAATACGGTTTAAAACCAGCTTAACTCTTCCTGCTGTAACTACAGTTCATAACTCTCTCTCACACACACACACACACACACACACACACACACACACACACAAGGGGTCACAACTGGAAGTTGAAGACTCTGATGTGTCACAGGGATGTCAGGTAGTATTTCTTCAGTTACAGAGTTGTCAGGAAGTGGAACAATCTGGAGAGTGATGTATTGGAGGCAGGTACCACACAGAGCTTTAAGAAGAGGTACGATAAAGCTCGTAGAGCAGGAAGAGAGTGGACCTAGTAGCGACCAGCGAAGAGGCGGAACTATGAGCTGTGAACCGACCCCTGCAACCACGAATAGGTGAATACACACACACACACACACACACACACACACACACACACACACACACACACACTAAATTTACCCTCTGTGTGTGTGTGTGTGTGTGTGTGTGTGTGTGTGTGTGTGTGTGTGTGTGTGTGACTGGCCCCTGATAGTGCTGACTAAATGATCCCAGGACACGTATCTAATGGATCAAGGCAACAAAAGCTGACATTACACTGTTATAATAGTACCAAGTCAGCTCCAGTCCTTGGCTGATGTTGCTGTGAGCACAGCAACACCAGCAGTGTTGCTGTGAGCACAGCAACACCAGCAGTGTTGCTGTGAGCACACCACCACCAGCAGTGTTGCTGTGAGCACACCACCACCAGCAGTGTTGCTGTGAGCACACCACCACCAGCAGTGTTGCTGTGAGCACAGCAACACCAGCAGTGTTGCTGTGAGCACAGCAACACCAGCAGTGTTGCTGTGAGCACAGCAACACCAGCAGTGTTGCTGTGAGCACACCACCAGCAGTGTTGCTGTGAGCACAGCACCACCAGCAGTGTTGCTGTGAGCACAGCAACACCAGCAGTGTTGCTGTGAGCACACCACCACCAGCAGTGTTGCTGTGAGCACAGCAACACCAGCAGTGTTGCTGTGAGCACAGCAACACCAGCAGTGTTGCTGTGAGCACACCACCACCAGCAGTGTTGCTGTGAGCACACCACCACCAGCAGTGTTGCTGTGCTCACAGCAACACCAGCAGTGTTGCTGTAAGCACACCACCACCAGCAGTGTTGCTGTGAGCACAGCAACACCAGCAGTGTTGCTGTGAGCACAGCACCACCAGCAGTGTTGCTGTGAGCACAGCAACACCAGCAGTGTTGCTGTGCTCACAGCAACACCAGCAGTGTTGCTGTAAGCACACCACCACCAGCAGTGTTGCTGTGCTCACAGCAACACCAGCAGTGTTGCTGTAAGCACACCACCACCAGCAGTGTTGCTGTGAGCACAGCAACACCAGCAGTGTTGCTGTGAGCACAGCAACACCAGCAGTGTTGCTGTGAGCACACCACCACCGGCAGTGTTGCTGTGAGCACAGCAACACCAGCAGTGTTGCTGTGAGCACACCACCACCAGCAGTGTTGCTGTGAGCACACCACCACCAGCAGTGTTGCTGTGAGCACAGCAACACCAGCAGTGTTGCTGTGAGCACAGCAACACCAGCAGTGTTGCTGTGAGCACAGCAACACCAGCAGTGTTGCTGTGAGCACACCACCAGCAGTGTTGCTGTGAGCACAGCAACACCAACAGTGTTGCTGTGAGCACACCAGAAGTGTTGCTGTGAGCACACCACCAGCAGTGTTGCTGTGAGCACAGCAACACCAGCAGTGTTGCTGTGAGCACAGCAACACCAGCAGTGTTGCTGTGAGCACACCACCACCAGCAGTGTTGCTGTGAGCACAGCAACACCAGCAGTGTTGCTGTGAGCACAGCAACACCAGCAGTGTTGCTGTGCTCACAGCATTGCTGATAATAACAAATCAGTCTTCTGTACTTTTACCGCTGTTAATCCTACACATTTTTACCATCACCAGCACCCTGGTTCCAGAACCCATTTCCAGGACTCCAGCCCAGAACTGAGCGATGCCTCCAAGGGGTGTACTTCCAGAATTCGGGGGATCGGGGGATGTCCTGGACAATCTCGCTCTAGTATAAGCGAGTTCTACCATCAGTTGGCAATGTACTCGTTCCAGTCCTGGAACTCATTTCCAGTACTGTACAGCCTTTGGAGGTTGGGGAGGGGGGCCATATCCTGGACAATCTCGTTCTTGCATAAGCGAGTTCTACCATCAGTTAGCAATGTACTCGTTCCAGTCCTGGAACTCATTTCCAGAACTCAGTTCCAGGAGCGTATAGCCTTGCATAAGCGAGTTCTACCATCAGTTGGCAATGTACTCGTTCCAGTTCTGGAACTCATTTCCAGGACCCAGTGCTGCCTTCCAGGCAGCGTGCCCATGCAACATCTGCTTCACTACAGAGTGTAATCATCCTCGCCAAATGAGTTCGAATCACCCAAGGAAACTGGAAGAGAGAGAAAAAAAAGGCGCAGAAAATACGCGTTTGCAAATTAAAACCTTCCGTACCAGCACGTATTGCGCCGCTTTATCATGTTCCTTGCAAGATGCGTGCCATCACACACTGTAATCTCGGGCAAATAAAATTCTGACTTGGCTTCAGCGGTCTGTAATAGAACTTAAGACGACACGGCTCCGCTCTAAGTTTCAACGAGTGTGCGAGTCAGCTCACGGCCCCTCACTTACTAGTTGACCTGTGATGTATAATCTGCCACAAAAAAACTCACATAGAAGGTTGACTTTGAGGTGGTGGTGGTGCCAAAGGATGGTGGTGGTGATAGTGGAGGTGATGGTGGTGCTAAGGGATGGTGGTGATGGTGTCATTAAAGGTGGTGATGGTGTCAGTAAAGGTGGTGTTGGTGTTAGTAACGGTTGTGGTGGTGGTGCAAAGGGATGGTGGTGGTGGTGCTGGTGTCATTAAAGGTGGTGGTGCTTACATAACCCAAACTAAGCCTCTTTTGTCAGTGGGCCCTACAGTAGCCCGGAACCCAACCTGCTGTATAAGTAGGGCCCTACAGTAGCCCGGAACCCAACCTGCTGTATAAGTAGGGCCCTACAGTAGCCCGGAACCCAACCTGCTGTATAAGTAGGGCCCTACAGTAGCCCGGAACCCAACCTGCTGTATAAGCAGGGCCCTACAGTAGCCCGGAACCCAACCTGCTGTATAAGTAGGGCCCTACAGTAGCCCGGAACCCAACCTGCTGTATAAGTAGGGCCCTACAGTAGCCCGGAACCCAACCTGCTGTATAAGTAGGGCCCTACAGTAGCCCGGAACCCAACCTGCTGTATAAGTAGGGCCCTACAGTAGCCCGGAACCCAACCTGCTGTACAAGTAGGTCCCTACAGTAGCCCGGAACCCAACCTGCTGTATAAGTAGGTCCCTACAGTAGCCCGGAACCCAACCTGCTGTATAAGTAGGGCCCTACAGTAGCCCAGAACCCAACCTGCTGTACAAGTAGGTCCCTACAGTAGCCCGGAACCCAACCTGCTGTATAAGTAGGTCCCTACAGTAGCCCGGAACCCAACCTGCTGTATAAGTAGGTCCCTACAGTAGCCCGGAACCCAACCTGCTGTATAAGTAGGGCCCTACAGTAGCCCGGAACCCAACCTGCTGTATAAGTAGGTCCCTACAGTAGCCCGGAACCCAACCTGCTGTATAAGTAGGGCCCTACAGTAGCCCGGAACCCAACCTGCTGTATAAGCAGGGCCCTACAGTAGCCCGGAACCCAACCTGCTGTATAAGCAGGGCCCTACAGTAGCCCGGAACCCAACCTGCTGTATAAGCAGGGCCCTACAGCAGCCCGGAACCCAACCTGCTGTATAAGCAGGGCCCTACAGCAGCCCGGAATCCAACCTGCTGTATAAGCAGGGCCCTACAGTAGCCCGGAATCCAACCTGCTGTATAAGCAGGGCCCTACAGTAGCCCGGAACCCAACCTGGTGTATAAGCAGGGCCCTACAGTAGCCCGGAACCCAACCTGCTGTATAAGCAGGGCCCTACAGTAGCCCGGAACCCAACCTGCTGTATAAGCAGGGCCCTACAGTAGCCCAGAACCCAACCTGCTGTATAAGCAGGGCCCTACAGCAGCCCGGAACCCAACCTGCTGTATAAGCAGGGCCCTACAGCAGCCCGGAATCCAACCTGCTGTATAAGCAGGGCCCTACAGTAGCCCGGAATCCAACCTGCTGTATAAGCAGGGCCCTACAGTAGCCCGGAACCCAACCTGCTGTATAAGCAGGGCCCTACAGTAGCCCGGAACCCAACCTGCTGTATAAGCAGGGCCCTACAGCAGCCCGGAACCCAACCTGCTGTATAAGCAGGGCCCTACAGCAGCCCGGAACCCAACCTGCTGTATAAGCAGGGCCCTACAGTAGCCCGGAACCCAACCTGCTGTATAAGCAGGGCCCTACAGTAGCCCGGAATCCAACCTGCTGTATAAGCAGGGCCCTACAGTAGCCCGGAACCCAACCTGCTGTATAAGCAGGGCCCTACAGTAGCCCAGAACCCAACCTGCTGTATAAGCAGGGCCCTACAGTAGCCCGGAACCCAACCTGCTGTATAAGCAGGGCCCTACAGCAGCCCGGAACCCAACCTGCTGTATAAGCAGGGCCCTACAGTAGCCCGGAACCCAACCTGCTGTATAAGCAGGGCCCTACAGTAGCCCGGAACCCAACCTGCTGTATAAGCAGGGCCCTACAGTAGCCCAGAACCCAACCTGCTGTATAAGCAGGGCCCTACAGTAGCCCGGAATCCAACCTGCTGTATAAGCAGGGCCCTACAGTAGCCCGGAACCCAACCTGCTGTATAAGCAGGGCCCTACAGTAGCCCGGAACCCAACCTGCTGTATAAGCAGGGCCCTCCTGTACCAGGATATACCCAACAAGTGTACCATGTACTAGTAACAACTCTATGGTAGATACACACTACTTTCCATCAGATGACGTAACACGGAGGACGAATCTGGAAGGTTACGTAGGAGGAGGAAAATAAAAGTGAACACAGGAAAGAGCAAGATGATGAAAGTAACAAAAATTAGGTAATGAAAGATTGGATATCAGACTGGAGGGAAGGAGTATGGAGTCAGTGAATGTGTTCGGATATCTGGGAGTGGATTTGTTGTTGGTGGTGGTGGGAGGGGGGGGAGGAGTCTGTGAGAGACTAGGTAAATCACAGAACTGATGAGGGGAAGACTGTGAGTGGTGTACTGACGCATCTGTGGAGGCAAAGAGGGGAATGTATGCGAGTATAGTGTACCAACACTGTAGGATTAAATCCCACAACGCAGGACTGAATCCCATAACGTAGGATTGAATCCCACGACACAGGATTGAATCCCACGACACAGGATTGAATCCCACGACACAGGATTGAATCCCACGACACAGGATTGAATCCCACGACACAGGATTGAATCCCACGACACAGGATTGAATCCCACGACACAGGATTGAATCCCACGACACAGGATTGAATCCCACGACACAGGATTGAATCCCACGACACAGGATTGAATCCCACGACACAGGATTGAATCCCACGACACAGGATTGAATCCCACGACACAGGATTGAATCCCACGACACAGGATTGAATCCCACGACACAGGATTGAATCCCACGACACAGGATTGAATCCCACGACACAGGATTGAATCCCACGACACAGGATTGAATCCCACGACACAGGATTGAATCCCACGACACAGGATTGAATCCCACGACACAGGATTGAATCCCACGACACAGGATTGAATCCCACGACACAGGATTGAATCCCACGACACAGGATTGAATCCCACGACACAGGATTGAATCCCTCCCAGGAACACATTTGCTTCTACAAATATGTCAGTGAAAAAACGCAACTTTCTTTACCAGGGCGACCCACTAAGGAGCCCTGGGGGACTGGTGGTGATAGGGGCCCCCTGAGGAACGGGATAAGAGGTAGGTGATCCTGCAGGACTGGGGGGGGGGGGGTGAAGGAGGGGAGAGAGGAATCCCGTGGAAGGATGTAGGACGTGTGGGGGTCCCTCCTAACCATCAGACGAGGCCTGGGGCGTGGGCGTAGGACTCTAGTATTGTGGCCCACAACACACGACCCGCCCTACTCTCCTACCACCAGCATGGGCTGTGGTGGGTGTGTGTGTGATTACCTACAGTGATTACCTGTACTGATTATACGTAGCTACAGCAGGAGCGTTTATAGCGACAGCAGAAGCAGAGTTATGTTGGTGGTGCCTATGTAACTATGTTGGTGGTGTCCCTGTAACTATGTTGGTGGTGTCCCTGTAACTATGTTGGTGGTGCCCCTGTAACTATGTTGGTGGTGTCCCTGTAACTATGTTGGTGGTGTCCCTGTAACTATGTTGGTGGTGTCCCTGTAACTATGTTGGTGGTGCCCCTGTAACTATGTTGGTGGTGTTCCTGTAACTATGTTGGTGGTGTTCCTGTAACTATGTTGGTGGTGCCCCTGTAACTATGTTGGTGGTGCCCCTGTAACTATGTTGGTGGTGTTCCTGTAACTATGTTGGTGGTGCCCCTGTAACTATGTTGGTGGTGTTCCTGTAACTATGTTGGTGGTGCCCCTGTAACTATGTTGGTGGTGTCCCTGTAACTATGTTGATGGTGCCCCTGTAACTATGTTGGTGGTGTCCCTGTAACTATGTTGGTGGTGTCCCTGTAACTATGTTGGTGGTGTCCCTGTAACTATGTTGGTGGTGCCCCTGTAACTATGTTGGTGGTGTCCCTGTAACTATGTTGGTGGTGTCCCTGTAACTATGTTGGTGGTGTCCCTGTAACTATGTTGGTGGTGTCCCTGTAACTATGTTGGTGGTGTCCCTGTAACTATGTTGGTGGTGTCCCTGTAACTATGTTGGTGGTGTCCCTGTAACTATGTTGGTGGTGTCCCTGTAACTATGTTGGTGGTGTCCCTGTAACTATGTTGGTGGTGTCCCTGTAACTATGTTGGTGGTGTCCCTGTAACTATGTTGGTGGTGTCCCTGTAACTATGTTGGTGGTGTCCCTGTAACTATGTTGGTGGTGTCCCTGTAACTATGTTGGTGGTGTCCCTGTAACTATGTTGGTGGTGTCCCTGTAACTATGTTGGTGGTGCCCCTGTAACTATGTTGGTGGTGTCCCTGTAACTATGTTGGTGGTGTCCCTGTAACTATGTTGGTGGTGTCCCTGTAACTATGTTGGTGGTGTCCCTGTAACTATGTTGGTGGTGTCCCTGTAACTATGTTGGTGGTGTCCCTGTAACTATGTTGGTGGTGTCCCTGTAACTATGTTGGTGGTGTCCCTGTAACTATGTTGGTGGTGTCCCTGTAACTATGTTGGTGGTGTCCCTGTAACTATGTTGGTGGTGTCCCTGTAACTATGTTGGTGGTGTCCCTGTAACTATGTGTGGTGTGCCCCTGTAACTATGTTGGTGGTGTCCCTGTAACTATGTTGGTGGTGTCCCTGTAACTATGCTGGTGGTGTCCCTGTAACTATGTTGGTGGTGTCCCTGTAACTATGTTGGTGGTGTCCCTGTAACTATGCTGGTGGTGTCCCTGTAACTATGCTGGTGGTGTCCCTGTAACTATGTTGGTGGTGTTCCTGTAACTATGTTGGTGGTGTCCCTGTAACTATGTTGGTGGTGTCCCTGTAACTATGTTGGTGGTGTCCCTGTAACTATGTTGGTGGTGTCCCTGTAACTATGTTGGTGGTGTCCCTGTAACTATGCTGGTGGTGTCCCTGTAACTATGTTGGTGGTGTTCCTGTAACTATGTTGGTGGTGTTCCTGTAACTATGTTGGTGGTGTCCCTGTAACTATGTTGGTGGTGTCCCTGTAACTATGTTGGTGGTGTCCCTGTAACTATGTTGGTGGTGTTCCTGTAACTATGTTGGTGGTGTCCCTGTAACTATGTTGGTGGTGTCCCTGTAACTATGTTGGTGGTGTCCCTGTAACTATGCTGGTGGTGCCCCTGTAACTATGTTGGTGGTGTCCCTGTAACTATGTTGGTGGTGTTCCTGTAACTATGTTGGTGATGTTCCTGTAACTACGTTGGTGGTGTTCCTGTAACTACGTTGGTGGTGTTCCTGTAACTACGTTGGTGGTGTTCCTGTAACTACGTTGGTGGTGTTCCTGTAACTACGTTGGTGGTGTTCCTGTAACTACGTTGGTGGTGTTCCTGTAACTACGTTGGTTGTGTTCCTGTAACTACGTTGGTGGTGTTCCTGTAACTACGTTGGTGGTGTTCCTGTAACTACGTTGGTGGTGTTCCTGTAACTACGTTGGTGGTGTTCCTGTAACTATGTTGGTGGTGTTCCTGTAACTATGTTGGTGATGTTCCTGTAACTACGTTGGTGGTGTTCCTGTAACTACGTTGGTGGTGTTTCTGTAACTATGTTGGTGGTGTCCCTGTAACTATGTTGGTGGTGTTTCTGTACCTATGTTGGTGGTGTCCCTGTAACTACGTTGGTGGTGTTCCTGTAACTATGTTGGTGGTGTTCCTGTAACTACGTTGGTGATGTTCCTGTAACTACGTTGGTGATGTTCCTGTAACTACGTTGGTGGTGTTCCTGTAACTACGTTGGTGGTGTTCCTGTAACTACGTTGGTGGTGTTCCTGTAACTACGTTGGTGGTGTTCCTGTAACTACGTTGGTGGTGTTCATGTAACTACGTTGGTGGTGTTCATGTAACTACGTTGGTGGTGTTCCTGTAACTACGTTGGTGTTCCTGTAACTACGTTGGTGGTGTTCCTGTAACTACGTTGGTGGTGTTCCTGTAACTACGTTGGTGGTGTTCCTGTAACTACGTTGGTGGTGTTCCTGTAACTACGTTGGTGGTGTTCCTGTAACTACGTTGGTGGTGTTCCTGTAACTACGTTGGTGGTGTTCCTGTAACTACGTTGGTGGTGTTCCTGTAACTACGTTGGTGGTGTTCCTGTAACTACGTTGGTGGTGTTCCTGTAACTACGTTGGTGGTGTTCCTGTAACTACGTTGGTGGTGTTCCTGTAACTACGTTGGTGGTGTTCCTGTAACTACGTTGGTGGTGTTCCTGTAACTACGTTGGTGGTGTTCCTGTAACTACGTTGGTGGTGTTCCTGTAACTACGTTGGTGGTGTTCCTGTAACTACGTTGGTGGTGTTCCTGTAACTACGTTGGTGGTGTTCCTGTAACTACGTTGGTGGTGTTCCTGTAACTATGTTGGTGGTGTTCCTGTAACTATGTTGGTGGTGTTCCTGTAACTGTTGGTGGTGTTTCTGTAACTATGTTGGTGGTGTTCCTGTAACTATGTTGGTGGTGTTCCTGTAACTATGTTGGTGGTGTTCCTGTAACTATGTTGGTGGTGTTCCTGTAACTATGTTGGTGGTGTTCCTGTAACTATGTTGGTGGTGTTCCTGTAACTATGTTGGTGGTGTTCCTGTAACTATGTTGGTGTCCCGTCTTCAGTGTTGTAGTTACAATAGTAGTTATGTATAGAGAGAGAGAGAGAGAGAGAGAGAGAGAGAGAGAGAGAGAGAGAGACCCTACAGGTGGGATAAAAGAAGGGAGGTGGTCCCAGAACTGCTATGGATGTTGTCCCATATATCCCAGAGTATCTGGGTGTGTCCTCTCCACCTCCCACGTATGTAACCATCACCCCCCCCCCGTCCCCCTCCCCAAGTGTTCACTCATCCGTACACCGTTGTCAGTCGTCTCTATACGGCTGACTACCCCCTTATCCGGCCACTTAATTTGCCAATATACTATAGCAGTGTATGGTCCCTTCTATATTCGGTACGAGTCTCTTATCCGGCCGCGGAGACCTGCTGCTCATGCCATAGCCGGCATCATTATAATTATTCCTATTATTATTATTATTATTATTATTATTATTATTAAAGTGTTAAATGACTATTGTCTTCACACAGTTTCACTCATTCTTCTATAGTTACATTTAGGATAATTTTTTTTTTGACACGTTTGTGTTGCATCTCTTGCCACGAAATTTCATTCAGCTGTTAGTTGGTTTACTTTTAATCTGAAATAACTCTACGGGTTTAAGTGTTTCATAGTCGTTCAGTATTTTAAATGGGTGAGTGTATGGTACCAGCATGGTAGTTCCTCACTGTATCCTCTCCAGTGATGGTACCAGCATGGTAGTTCCTCACTGTATACTCTCCAGTGATGGTACCAGCATGGTAGTTCCTCACTGTATCCTCTCCAGTGATGGTACCAGCATGGTAGTTCTTCACTGTATCCTCTCCAGTGATGGTACCAGCATGGTAGTTTTCCCCACTGTATCCTCTCCAGTGATGGTACCAGCATGGTAGTTCTTCACTGTATCCTCTCCAGTGATGGTACCAGCATGGTAGTTCCTCACTGTATCCTCTCCAGTGATGGTACCAGCATGGTAGTTCTTCACTGTATCCTCTCCAGTGATGGTACCAGCTTGGTAGTTCTTCACTGTATCCTCTCCAGTGATGGTACCAGCATGGTAGTTCCTCACTGTATCCTCTCCAGTGATGGTACCAGCTTGGTAGTTCCTCACTGTATCCTCTCCAGTGATGGTACCAGCTTGGTAGTTCCTCACTGTATCCTCTCCAGTGATGGTACCAGCATGGTAGTTCCTCACTGTATCCTCTCCAGTGATGGTACCAGCATGGTAGTTCCTCACTGTATCCTCTCCAGTGATGGTACCAGCATGGTAGTTCTTCACTGTATCCTCTCCAGTGATGGTACCAGCATGGTAGTTCTTCACTGTATCCTCTCCAGTGATGGTACCAGCATGGTAGTTCTTCACTGTATCTCTCCAGTGATTGGTACCAGCATGGTAGTTCCTCACTGTATCCTCTCAGTGATGGTACCAGCTTGGTAGTTCCTCACTGTATCCTCTCCAGTGATGGTACCAGCTTGGTAGTTCCTCACTGTATCCTCTCCAGTGATGGTACCAGCATGGTAGTTCCTCACTGTATCCTCTCCAGTGATGGTACCAGCATGGTAGTTCCTCACTGTATCCTCTCCAGTGATGGTACCAGCATGGTAGTTCTTCACTGTATA
Organism: Cherax quadricarinatus; assembly: GCF_026875155.1. Classification (NCBI taxonomy): domain Eukaryota; kingdom Metazoa; phylum Arthropoda; class Malacostraca; order Decapoda; family Parastacidae; genus Cherax; species Cherax quadricarinatus. The sequence continues at coordinate 21,328,389 of NC_069481.1, read as the reverse complement.
CTCTCCAGTGATGGTACCAGCATGGTAGTTCCTCACTGTATCCTCTCCAGTGATGGTACCAGCATGGTAGTTCCTCACTGTATCCTCTCCAGTGATGGTACGGCAGCTTGGTAGTTCCTCACTGTATCCTCTCCAGTGATGGTACCGGCATGGTAGTTCCTCACTGTATCCTCTCCAGTGATGGTACCAGCATGGTAGTTCCTCACTGTATCCTCTCCAGTGATGGTACCAGCATGGTAGTTCCTCACTGTATCCTCTCCAGTGATGGTACCAGCTTGGTAGTTCTTCACTGTATACTCTCCAGTGATGGTACCAGCATGGTAGTTCCTCACTGTATCCTCTCCAGTGATGGTACCAGCATGGTAGTTCCTCACTGTATCCTCTCCAGTGATGGTACCAGCATGGTAGTTCTTCACTGTATACTCTCCAGTGATGGTACCAGCATGGTAGTTCTTCACTGTATCCTCTCCAGTGATGGTACCAGCATGGTAGTTCTTCACTGTATCCTCTCCAGTGATGGTACCAGCATGGTAGTTCTTCACTGTATACTCTCCAGTGATGGTACCAGCTTGGTAGTTCCTCACTGTATCCTCTCCAGTGATGGTACCAGCATGGTAGTTCCTCACTGTATCCTCTCCAGTGATGGTACCAGCTTGGTAGTTCCTCACTGTATCCTCTCCAGTGATGGTACCAGCTTGGTAGTTCTTCACTGTATCCTCTCCAGTGATGGTACCAGCATGGTAGTTCTTCACTGTATCCTCTCCAGTGATGGTACCAGCATGGTAGTTCCTCACAGTATCCTCTCCAGTGATGGTACCAGCATGGTAGTTCCTCACTGTATCCTCTCCAGTGATGGTACCAGCATGGTAGTTCCTCACTGTATCCTCTCCAGTGATGGTACCGGCATGGTAGTTCCTCACTGTATCCTCTCCAGTGATGGTACCAGCTTGGTAGTTCCTCACTGTATCCTCTCCAGTGATGGTACCAGCATGGTAGTTCCTCACTGTATCCTCTCCAGTGATGGTACCAGCATGGTAGTTCCTCACAGTATCCTCTCCAATGATGGTACCAGCATGGTAGTTCCTCACTGTATCCTCTCCAGTGATGGTACCAGCTTGGTAGTTCCTCACAGTATCCTCTCCAATGGTGGTACCAGCTTGGTAGTTCTTCGTCGGTAGTTCAATCTTCTTGTCTTCCCTCGCTCAGTAATACCAACATTCTGTATCCAAGTCTAAGATAACAATACCAAATACTGTTTAGCAATTTCTTAAATTGAAATTTCTTGCACGTCTCTCACTACACCTCAGAACTATTTACTTCTGTCTAGATTAAGAACTATCGTCTATTATAGAGGTGCACTAGACACGGATAGGCAAGAAGCTTTCTCTCACTCTCTCTCTCTCCCCCTTTTGCTCTGTCTAATAGAACAGCAGCAGCACACAGCAGACAAAAACTACAGTAGGTATGAGCAGCTACAACCACCTCAGAGCACGGCAGACCACAAGAAGGTGAGGAAAAAGCTAGTGCTGGGAGGCAGGTTAATTATCACAGGTAGTGTACAATGATTGATGGGTCCCCCCCTTCAAGGTGGTGGTCAACAACTACTTGAAGCACATGTAGCAGTAGCCACACAACCCTCACAACTACCTGGCTATGTGAAGAACACGTAGCAGTAGCCACACCACCCTCACAACTACCTGGCTATGTAAAGAACATGTAGCAGTAGCCACACAACCCTCACAACTACCTGGCTATGTAAAGAACACGTAGCAGTAGCCACACCACCCTCACAACTACCTGGCTATGTGAAGCACATGTAGCAGTAGCCACACCACCCTCACAACTACCTGGCTATGTGAAGCACATGTAGCAGTAGCCACACCACCCTCACAACTACCTGGCTATGTAAAGAACATGTAGCAGTAGCCACACAACCCTCACAACTACCTGGCTATGTGAAGCACATGTAGCAGTAGCCACACCACCCTCACAACTACCTGGCTATGTGAAGCCCATGTAGCAGTAGCCACACCACACTCACAACTACCTGGCTATGTTTAGAACACGTAGCAGTAGCCACACCACCCTCACAACTACCTGGCTATGTGAAGAACACGTAGCAGTAGCCACACCACCCTCACAACTACCTGGCTATGTAAAGAACATGTAGCAGTAGCCACACAACCCTCACAACTACCTGGCTATGTGAAGCACATGTAGCAGTAGCCACACCACCCTCACAACTACCTGGCTATGTAAAGAACATGTAGCAGTAGCCACACAACCCTCACAACTACCTGGCTATGTTTAGAACACGTAGCAGTAGCCACACCACCCTCACAACTACCTGGCTATGTGAAGCCCATGTAGCAGTAGCCACACCACCCTCACAACTACCTGGCTATGTAAAGAACACGTAGCAGTAGCCACACCACCCTCACAACTACCTGGCTATGTGAAGCCCATGTAGCAGTAGCCACACCACACTCACAACTACCTGGCTATGTTTAGAACACGTAGCAGTAGCCACACCACCCTCACAACTACCTGGCTATGTGAAGAACACGTTTGCAGTAGCCACACCACCCTCACAACTACCTGGCTATGTGAAGAACATGTAGCAGTAGCCACACCACCCTCACAACTACCTGGCTATGTGAAGAACACGTAGCAGTAGCCACACCACCCTCACAACTACCTGGCTATGTGAAGAACACGTAGCAGTAGCCACACCACCCTCACAACTACCTGGCTATGTGAAGAACATGTAGCAGTAGCCACACCACCCTCACAACTACCTGGCTATGTGAAGAACACGTAGCAGTAGCCACACCACCCTCACAACTACCTGGCTATGTGAAGAAACATGTAGCAGTAGCCACACCTCCCTCACAACTACCTGGCTATGTGAAGAACACGTAGCAGTAGCCACACCTTCCTCACAACTACCTGGCTATGTGAAGAACACGTAGCAGTAGCCACACCTTCCTCACAACTACCTGGCTATGTGAAGAACACGTAGCAGTAGCCACACCACCCTCACAACTACCTGGCTATGTGAAGAACACGTAGCAGTAGCCACACCACACTCACAACTACCTGGCTATGTGAAGAACACGTAGCAGTAGCCACACCACCCTCACAACTACCTGGCTATGTGAAGAACACGTAGCAGTAGCCACACCTCCCTCACAACTACCTGGCTATGTGAAGAACACGTAGCAGTAGCCACACCACACTCACAATACCTTGAGTCAAGGAACGATATTGGGTTAGGTTATGCCAACAAACACTTCTGAAAAGCAGCTTAGTATTATACTCGTTTCACTAAAGCAATCTTGATGAGAAAGGCACATGTGCAACACCTGACTATCATTAATATGCAAACAAGAATCTATCTTATACACTAGACTGGACTGCTGTTGTATACTAACAGCCTCCTTCAAGGCAGGAGAGACTGACGACCTGGTCAACTCAACCTTCACTGCTCGTATAAATTCAGTCGAGCATCTCAACTACTGTGAGCACTTGAGGTCACTTGAGTCGTAATCCTTGGATCGTAAGTGTGAAAGATACATCATAATTTACACCTGGAGTATCCTCAGGCCATTCGTCCCACATCACTCCTTATGACAGCAAGATTCGTGACAGTTTAAAAATAGCTTCATGGGTACTCTGAGACAGAACTCAGTTAGTGGAAGTAGTGCTAACAAACCCCTGGCTGTCTGTCAAAGGAAGCTTGATAAATCCCTCCAATCAGTTCCTGAGCAGCCAGGCTGTGGTGCATACAATGGACTGTACTGTCCCATAAAATTCATAATTTGACAGGTTACAGGTACGTTCGCCGGGACGGGTCCTGGCCACGGTCTTCTACATATAGTGACCTGGACAAATTTGACGTCTCAGCACTCTTTTAAAGACATTTGTGAAGTGTGAGGTTAGTGCTAGTTGTGTGTAATATCTAGCTAGTGCTTTACAGCCTCTCTTATGTAGAGAAGCTCTTGAAGGTCTGTGCTAGGAGCTGTGTCTGTACTCTTGAAGGTCTGTGCTAGGAGCTGTGTCTGTACTCTTGAAGGTCTGTGCTAGGAGCTGTGTCTGTACTCTTGAAGGTCTGTGCTAGGAGCTGTGTCTGTACTCTTGAAGGTCTGTGCTAGGAGCTGTGTCTGTACTCTTGAAGGTCTGTGCTAGGAGCTGTGTCTGTACTCTTCAAGGTTTCTACTAGGAGCTGTGTCTGTACTTTTGAAGGTCTCTACTAGGAGCTGTGTCTGTACTCTTGAAGGTCTCTACTAGGAGCTGTGTCTGTACTCTTGAAGGTCTCTACTAGGAGCTGTGTCTGTACTCTTGAAGATCTCTACTAGGAGCTGTGTCTGTACTCTTGAAGGTCTCTACTAGGAGCTGTGTCTGTACTCTTGAAGATCTCTACTAGGAGCTGTGTCTGTACTATTGAAGGTCTCTACTAGGAGCTGTGTCTGTACTATTGAAGGTCTCTACTAGGAGCTGTGTCTGTACTATTGAAGGTCTCTACTAGGAGCTGTGTATGTACTATTGAAGGTCTCTACTAGGAGCTGTGTCTGTACTATTCCCCCCGGGGGGGGGCCCGGGGCCTTTTTTTTTTGGGGGGGGGAAAAGGCCTTTTTAAAATTTTTTTTTAAAAAAAAAAAAAAAAACCCCCCCCCCCCCCCCCCCGGGGTTTCCCAAAAAACCCCCCCTTTAAAAAAATTTTTAAAAAAATTTTAAAAAGCCCCCTTTCCCTTTTTTAAAAATTTCTCTTGGGGGGGGGGGCCCCCCGGGGGGAAAATTTTTTTTTTTTGGGGGGGGAAAAAAAAAAAAACCCCCCAAAAAATTTTAAAAACCCCCCCAAAAAAAGGGAAAATTTTTGGGGGGTTTTAAAAAAAAAAAAGGGCCCCCCCAAAAAAAATTTTTTTTTTTTTAAATTTTAAAAATTTTTAAAAATTTTTGTTTTAAACCCAAAAAATTTTTTTAAAAAAAGGGGTTTTGGGGTTTTTTTTTTTTTTTTTTAAAAAAAGGGGGAAAAAAATTTAAATTTTTAAAAAAATTTTTAAAAAAATTTTTTTTTTTAAAATTTTTTAAAAATTTTTCCGGGGGGGGCCCCCCTTTTTTTAAATTTTTTTTGGGGTTTTTAATTTAAATTCCCAAAATTTTTGGGGGAAAAATTTTTTTGGGGGGGTTTTTTTGGGGTTTATTTTTTTTTTTGGGGGGGGGGGTTTTTTTTAAAACTTCTACTAAAAAATTTAAAAATTTTAAAACCCCGGCCCGTTTTGGGGGGGTTTTTTTTGGGGGGCCTTTTTTTTCCCGGGGGGGGGGGGGGGGCCCAAGGGTTTGGTATTCAAAAAGGTTTTTTTGGGGGGCCCCCCGGGTTCCCCCCAAAAAGGGTTTCCCCAAAAACCTTAAAAATTTTTTTTTTAAAAAAACCCGGGGGTTTTTTGGCCCAAAAAAAAAAAGGGGGGTTTTTTTTTTTTCCAAAAAAAGGGGGGGAAAAAATTGGGGGCCCCAAAAGGGGGGGGGAAAAAAAAATTTTTAAAAAATTTTTCCCCCCCGGGGGCCCAATTTTTTTTTTTTTTTTTAAAAAAAACTTTTTTTTTAAAAAAAAATTTTTTTTTTAAAAAAAAAACCCCCCCCCCCCCTTTTTATTTTTAAAAGGGGGGGGTTTATAAAAACCCAAGGGGGGGGTTTTTTTAAAAACCCCCCCCGGGGGGAAACCAAATCCCCCAAAAAACCCCCATTAAAACCCCAAAAAAAAATTTTTTGGGGGGGGCCCCGGTTTTTTAAAAATTTTTAAAAATTTTTTTTAAATTTAAAAAAAAAAAAAAACCCCCCCTTTTGGGGGGGTTTTTTCCCCCAAGGGGAAAATTCCCGGGGCCCCGGGGGGTTTTTTTTAAAAACCCAAAAAAAGGGGGAAAAAAAAAACCCCCAAAAAAAAAAAACCCTTTTTCCTGTGCCAAAAGGGGGTTTCCCCCCCCCCCGGGTTTTGGGGTTTTTTTTTTAAAATTTTAAAAATTTTTTTGGGGGGAAAAAATTTTAAAATTTTTTTTTTTAAAAAATTTTATTAAAAAATTTTTTTTGGGCCCCTTTTTAAAATTTTTTTTAAGGTTTTTTTTTAAAAAACCCCCTTTTTTTTTGGGGAATAAAAGGTTAAAAAAACCCCCCCAAAAAAGGTCTCTACTAGGAGCTGTGTATTACTATCAAAAAGGCCCTTCTACTAGGGCTGTGCGGGTACAATTAAAGGGTTTCTACTAGGAGCGGGGAAATGTCCCAAATCGAAGGGTCCTCTACTAGGAGCGTGTGAAACTATTGAAGGTCTCTCCCTAGGAGCTTGTCTGTATTTATTAAAGGGCCCTCTACTGGGGAGCTGTGTATGTACTTTTTAAAGGGTCTCTCCTAGGGAGCTGTGTCTTACAAATTGAAGGTCTCTACTGGAGCTGTGTATGAAACTATTGAAGGTTCAAAACTGGGAAGCGGGCCCTTTTAAAATTTTTGAAGGTTTTTCTACTAGGAGCTTTTGCCTGTACAAATTGAAGGTCTCTATTTGGGACTGTGTATGAACTATCGAAGGTTTTCTACTAGGACCTGTTTTACTTTTTTAAAGGGTTTCCACTAGGAGGGTCTGTATTTCATTAAAGGTCTCAAATTTGGGACCCTGTTTTATGTACTATTAAAGGGGCTCAAATGGGAGCTGTGTCGGGTTACAAATTAAAAGGTCTCTACTAGGAGCGGGTATGTACTATTAAAGGGTCTCACTGGGAGCTGTGTCTGTACTTTTGAAGGTCTCTACAGGAAGGGGCTGTGCCCTGTACTATTGAAGGGTTCTCTACTAGGGCTGTGCCCCTGTACTATTAAAGGTCTCTACAAAGGGCTTTGAAATGTACTTTTTAAAGGGCCTCTACTAGAGCTGTGTATGTACTTCGAAGGTCCACTAGGGAACTGGGGTATTTAAAAATTAAAAGGTCTCTACAAAGGCTGTGCCCTGTACTTTTTGAAGGTCTCTACTAGGAGTGTGTCTGTACTATTTAAAGGGTTTCTCTATTTAGGAGCCGGGGGTAAAAAAACTTTACCCAAAGGGGTCTCAAACAAAGGAGCTGTTTTGGGTTACAAATTCGAAGGTCTCTCTAGGAGCTTTTGTCTTTATTTATAAAGGGGTTCTCAAACTAGGGGGCTTGATGTACTAATCGAAGGTCCCAACTAGGAGCTGTGTCTGTACTATTAAAAGGGCCCTTTTCCCTGGGAAACGTGCCCTGTCCCCTATTAAAGGTCTCAACTAGGACTGTAATGTACTTTTGGGAAGGTCTCTATTTTAGGAGCTTTTGTAGTACAATTAAAAGGGTCTCACTAGGGGGCTGTGTATGTACTATTGAAGGTCTCAAACAAAGGGGCGTGTCGTATTTAATTAAAGGGTCTCACAAAGGGCTGGGTCTGTACTATTGAAGTCCACTGGGAGCTTTGCTGTACTATTAAAGGGTTTCCTCTACTGGGGACCGGGTGTATTAAACTTTTGGGAAGGTCTCTCCCTAGGGGGTTTTGTATGCTTTTTAAAAGGCTCTACTAGACTTGTCAGTCCCAATTGGGGGTTTTCTACTGGGAAAGCTGTGTATTACTATTGAAGGTCTCTTACTAGGACTGTGTTTTAAACTTTTGGGAATGGTCCTACTAGGAGCTGGTGTAGGTTTAAATTGAAGGTCTTACTATAAAGGCTGTTGTTACAAATTAAAGTCTCAAACGGAGATGTGTATGTACAATCAAAAGGTCTCAACAGGACTGTGCCCTGTACTTTTAAAAGGGTTCCCCTACTAGGACTGTGAATGTACTATTGAAGGTCTCACTAGGAGCGTGAAATGTACTTTTGAAGGTCTCAACTAGGAGCTGTGTATTACTATCGAAGGTCTCTACTGGGAGCTGGGGTCTTTTCTATTGAAGGTCTTTTAAAAGGGGCTGTTTTGTACAATTAAAAGGTCCCCTACTAGGTTTTGTTTTTTATGTACTTTTAAAGGGTCCCCTACTGGGAGCTGAATTTTTTTAAACTATTTAAAGGGGTCCCTACTAGGAGCTTTTAAATGTACTATCAAAAGGTCCAAAACAGGAGCGTGTCTGAACTATTGGAAGGGTTTTCTCTACTAGGAGCTTTGGGTAAGGTACTTTCGAAGGTCTCTACTAGGAGCTGTGTTTTGTATATTAAAAGGTTCTCTACTAGGGGGGCGTGTAGGGTACAAAAATTCCCGAAGCCCCTTCTACTAGGACTTGAAATGTACTATTAAGTCCCTAATGGGACTTTTTGTACTATTAAGGTCTCTACTAGGAGCTGGGGTCTTAAATTGAAGGTCTCTTTTAGGATTTGTGCCGTACTTTTTAAGGGTCTCAAACTGGGAGCTGGTTTTGTACTTTAAAGGGTTCTCTACGGGAAGCGTGTATGTACTTTTTGAAGGTCCTCCCTGGGAAACTGTGTCCTGTACAATTAAAGGGTTTTCCTACTGGGGAGCTGTGTATTTACTTTTAAAGGTCTCTACAAAGGAGCTGGAAGGGTACTTTTTAAATCTCTTTTTAGGATTTTGTCGTACTTTTAAAGGGGCCTATTTTAGGACTTTTGTCTGTACTATTGAAGGGCCCTCTACAAGGAGCTGTTTTCTGTACTTTTGGGAAGCCTCTACAAAGGAGCTGTGTATGTACTTTTAAAAAGGTCTTTTTACTAGGAGCGGCCCTGTACTTTTGGTTCCTACTGGGAAGCGGGGTCTTTTACTATTGAAGGTCTCAAACCAAGGGGGCTTTTCCCTGAAACTAAAAAAGGTCCCCTATTTAGGAGTTTGGTGTCTTACAAATTGAAGGTCTCTATAGGAAGCTGTGCCCTTTTACTATTGAAGGCCCTCTACTTGAGCTTTTTTCCTTACTATTAAAGGGTCTCTACTGGGGAGCTTTTAATGAAAACTTTTAAAAGGGTTCTCTACTAGGACCCTTGTGTCTGTACTATTGAAGGCCCTTTTTCTACTAGGAGCTGTGTCTGTACTATTAAAGGGGTTTTAAACTAGGACTGTGCTGTACTATTGAAGGTCTCTACTAGGAGCTTTTGGAATTTTACTATTGAAGGTCCCTACAAGGAGTTTTGTTTTGTACTAAAAAAGGTCTCTACTGGGGAGCTAAGTCTGTATTTTTTTAAGGTCTCTACTAGGACTGTGTCTGTACTACAAAGGTCTCTACTAAAAGCTGTGTATGAATATCAAAGGGGCCTACAAAGGAGCTGTGTCTGTACTATTAAAGGCCCTCAAAGGGGGGAAAGGCTGGTATTTTACTTTTAAAAGGGCCCCTCTACTAGGAGCTTTTGTCGTACTATCGAAGGTCTTTTACAAGGGGGCTGTGTATGTACAAATCAAAGGGTTTCTCTACTACGAGCTGTGTCCGTAAATTTTAAAGGGAAGTTTCCCCACTAGGGGGGCTGGGGGTCTGTACAATCAAAAGGTCTCTACAAAGGAGCGGGTTCTGTACTATCGAAGGTCTCTACTAGGAGTTTCCCTGGTTTTAAAATCAAAAGACTCAAACGGGAGCGGGTTGTATTACTTAAATCGAAGGTTTTCCAAAATTTAGGAGCTGTTTTTGAAAAAACTATTGAAAAGGTTTCCCCTACTAGGAGCTTGTGTCTGTTAATTGAAGGTCTCTACTAGGAGCGGTGATGTACAAATTAAGGTTTTTCAAACTAGGATCTGTTTTACAAATTGAAGGTCTCTACTAGGAGCTTGTAGGGTACCAATTGAAGGTTCAAAACTGGGAGTTTGTGTCCGTACTATTGAAAGGTCCTTCTACAAAGGGGGCTTGTTGTCTTTTAAAAGGTTCCCCTACTAGGAGTTTGTGTCGTACTATCAAAGGGTCTCTACTGGGAGTTTGTGTCTGTACAAATTAAAAGGGTCTTTTCCCGAGGGGGCTGTTTTCCGACTATTAAAGGTCTCAAACTAGGGTTTGTGTATTTATTTATTAAAGGTCTCTACTAAACTGTGTCTGTACTATCAAAAGGTCTCAAACAAGGAGCTGTGCCCTGTACTATCGAAGGTCTCTACTGGGAGCTGTGTATGTACTAATTAAAGGTCTCTACTACTAGCTGGCCTGTACTTTTAAAAAGGTTTCTCTACTACTAGCTGTGTCTGTACTTTTAAAAAAGGACTCTCTTAGCTGTGCCCCGTACATTAAGGTCCCCTACTGGGCTGTGAAATGTACAATTAAAGGTCTCTACTAGCTGTGTATGTACTATTAAAGGTTCTACTAGCTGTGAAAGTACCTATTAAAGGTCCCCTACTAAAAGCGTTTATTTTCAATAAAAGGGTCTCACTACCCTGTGTATGTACATTAAAGGTCTCTACTAGGGCTTTGTATGTATTTATTAAAAAGGTCCTCTACAAGCTGTGTCTGTACAAATTTAAAGGTCTCTACTGGGCTGTGTCCTTCTTTTAAAAGGGTTCCTACTTACTGTGTCGGGGGTACTTTTTAAAGGGTCTCTTACTACTTTTGTTTTACAAATTTAAAGGTTTCTACTAGCTGTGTATGAAAACTTTAAAGGCCCTCTACTAGCGTTTATGACTTTAAAGGGGGTCTCTACTAGGAGCTGTGAAAGTACAAATTGAAGGCCCTACAACTTGAATGTACTAAAAAAAAAGGGGTCTCTCCCAGGGGGCTGTGTATGTACAAATTAAAGGGGTCTCCTCCCCAAAAGCTTTGTCTTAACTATTAAAGGTCTCAACAAAGCTGTGCCCTGGTACTTTTAAAAGGCCTCTAAAACAATTAAAGTTGTTTTTTCCAGAAAAATCCCAAAAGGGGTTTGTTTTCAGTAGTAATTTAACACCAAATCTTCATAAACAAAATTCCATGAACCCCAGTCCAGGGGGGTCCTTTGCATGATGGGCATGTTGTGGGGGTGGTGCTGAAATGAGGGGGGCAATTTTTGTGTGGTGGTGGCTGAAAGGGGGGCCCTTTGTTTGGGTGGGGCTGAAAGAGGGGGGCATGGGGTGTGGGGGTGCGGGATAAAAGGGGCATTTTTTTGGGGTGGTGGTGCGGGCATGAGTGGGCATGATGTGTGGGGGTTGCTGCATAAAATTGGGAAACTTTGTGTGGTGGTGCTGCATGATGGGATTTTGTGGGTGTGCTGCATGAGGGGGGGAAATTTTGTGTGGTGGGCTGCATGATTGGGCACGTTGGTGTGGGGGTCTGGATGAGGGGGCATTTGTGTGGGTGGTGCCTGCATGATGGGAAAGTTTGTGTGGTGGGGGGGTTGGCATGAGGGCACTTGGGGTTGGTTGGAGCTGCTTGATTTGGGCATGTTGTTTGTGGTGCCATGATTTGGGAAATTTTTTGGTGGTGGTGCTGCATGGGGGGCCACGTTGTGTGGTGGTGCTGGTATGGGCATTTTTGTGTGGTGGTTGCATGAGTGGGCATTTTTTGTGTGGTGGTGCTGCATAGTGGGCACGTTGTGGGGGTGGGGCTGAAATGAGGGGGCATGTTGTGTGGGGGTTTCGCATGGGGGGCATGTTTTTGGTGGTGCTGCAGAGGGGGCATTTGTGTGGTGGGCTGCATGAGGGGGGCATGTTGTTGGGGGTCGTGAAAAGATTTGGGCCATGTTTTGGGGTTTTGGTGCCATGAGTTGGAACTTGTGTGGGGGTGTTGCATGATTTGGGCATTTTGTTGGGGTGTTTTGCATGAGGGGGGCACTTTTGGGGTGGGGCTGCATGAGTGGGCATTTTTGTGGGGTGGAGCTGCATGGGGGGGGGGCCCCTGTTTGTGGTGGTGTTGCATGAGGGGTTCCGTTGTGGCGGGTTTCTGCATGAGGGGCATTTTTGTTTTTGGTGGGGGCTGCATGATTTGGAAACGTTTTTGGGGGGGGGTCCCTCCCATGAGGGGGCATTTTTGTGTGGTGGGGGCTGCATGAGGGGCATGTTGGTGGGGGTGCTGCATGAGGGGGCATGTTGTGGGGTTTGGCTGCATGAGGGGGCCCATTTTTGGTGGGTGGGCTGCGAGGGAGGGGGCACTTTTGTGTGGGGGTGCTGGCTTTAAATGGGCATTTTGTGTGGTGGTCCCGCATAGTGGGCATTTTGTGGGGGTGTTTGGCATGAGGGGGCCCTGTTTGTGTGGGGGTGCTCATTGGGGGCATGTTTGTGGTGGGCTGCATGAGGGGGGCCATGTTGTTTTGGTTTGGTGCGCCGGGGTTTGGGAAATTTGTGTGGGGGTCTGCTTTGGAGGGGCTTTGTTTGTGGTGTTGGGCAATGGGGGGGGCCCACGTTGTGTGGGGGTTTCTGAAATGAGGGGCAGTTTTTGGGGTTTGGTGCGCATGATGGGCATTTTTGTGTGGTGGTGTTTGGCATAAAGTGGGGCATGTTGTGGGGGTGGTGCTCATGAGGGCAGGGTTGTTTTGGTGGGCCCCGGGGGGCCCATGTTGGGGTGGGGGTTTTGCACATGAGGGGGGCTTTGTGGGGGTTGGTGTTTGAAATGAGGGGGCATGTTGTGTGGTGGGCTGCATGATTTTGGGCACGTTGTGTGGTGGTGCTGCATGAGGGGGCAGGGTTGGGGTGGTGGTTTTTTGGCCATAAAGGGGGCCCAACGTTGTGTGGGGGTTCTGCATGAGGGGGCACTTTTGTGGGGTGGTGCTGCTTTAAAGTGGGGAAAGGGTTGTGTGGGGTGCTGCATGAGTGGGGTTTTTGTGTGGGTGGTGTTTGGCATAAAGGGGGGGCAAGTTGTGTGGTGGGCTCCCATGGTGGGGCCTTGTGGGGTTTGGTGCGGGAAATGGGGTGGGCATGTTTTTGGTGGGGTGTTTGTTTAGTGGGCATGTTGTGTGGTGGTGTTTGCATGAGGGGGCCCATTTTTGTGTGGGGGTTTGTTTCATGAGTGGCACGTTTGTGGTGGGGGCTGCATGAGGGGGCCCCTTGTTTTGTGGTGGTCGGGGCCATGAGTGGGAAATTTTTTGTGGTGGTGCTGCATAGGGGGTGGGCACGTTTTTGGGGTTTGGGGGGCCTGCATGAGGGGGGCCCCAGGTTTTGGGGTTTGGTGCGGCATGAGTGGGCATGTTTGTGGGGGTGGGTGTTTCATGATTTGGGCATTTTTGTGTGGGGGGCCCGGCATGATGGGCATGTTGTGGGGTTTGGTGTTTGCATGAGGGGGCATGTTGGGGTGGTGGTGCGCATGGGGGGAAATTTTGTGTGGTGGTGCTCTTAGTGGGCACGTTGTTTTGGGGGTGCTGCATGATGGGCACTTTTGTGTGGTGGGGCGGGGCATAGGGGGCACGTTTGTTTGGGGGTGTTTGATGAGGGGGCAGGGTTGTGTGGGGGTGCGCATGATGGGAAAGTTTGTGTGGTGGTGCTTGCTAAAGTGGGCATTTTGTGTGGTGGTGCGGCATGTTTGGGCAATTTTGGTTTTGGGGTGCTGGCATGAGGGGCTTTTGTGTTTTGGTTTGGGGCGGCATGAGTGGGAAAAACGTGTGGGGTGGTGCTGAAATAGTGGGCAGGGTTTTGGGGTTTGGTGCTCCCATGAGTGGGAAATTTGGGTGTGGTGGGGGCTGCATGAGGGGGCCCATGTTGTGTGGTGGGGCTGCATGATTTGGGCATTTTGTGTGGTGGGGCTGCATGATTTGGGGCAGTTTTTGGTGGTGGTGTTTGCATGAGGGGGCACGTTGTGTGGGGGGTCCCTGCATGAGGGGGGCATTTTTGGTGTGGGGTGCGGGCCATGAGTGGGAAATGTTTGTGTGGGGGTGCTGCTTTGAGGGGGCATGTTGGTGGTGCTGCAGAGGGGGCATTTTGGGGTGGGGGGTGCGGGCATGAGGGGGCATGTTGTTTGGGGGGTGCCCCCATGAGTGGGAAATGTTTTTTGGTGCTGCATAAAGTGGGCACGTTGGGGGGGTGCTGCATGGGGGGGCATTTTTTGGTGTGGTGGTGCGGGCATGATTTGGGCATGTTGTGTGGTGGCTGCATGATTTGGGCCCTTGTGTGGGGGTTTGCGGGGCTTGAGTGGGCACGTTTTTTTGGGGGTGCTGCTTTAGGGGGGCACGTTGTGGGGGGTGCGGGCTTTAAGGGGGCATGTGTGTGGGGTGCGGCCATGGGGTGGGGAACTTTGTGGGTGGTCCCGGGAAATAAATGGCATTTTGTGGGGTGGGCTGCATGAGGGGAAATTTTTTGTGGGGGTGGGTGTCATGAGTGGGAAATGTGTGGTGGTGCCCCGGGGGGAGTGGGACGTTGTGGGTGGGCTGCATGAGGGGGGGGCACTTTGGGTGTGGTGGTGCGCATGAGGGGGCCCAATGTTTTTGTGGTGGGGGCTGCAGAGGGGGCATGTTGTGTGGTGGTGCAATGATGGGAAAGGGTTGTGTGGTGGGTTTGGCATGGGTGCCACTTGTGTGGTGGTGCTGCATGAGTGGGCATTTTTGGGGGTGGGCTGAAATGAGGGGGGGCACTTGTGTGGTGGTGTTTGCATGGGGTGGGCATGTTTTTGGGGGGGGTTTGGTGGCATGAGGGGCACTTTGTGTGTGGTCCCTGCTTTGAGGGGGCAGGTTGGGGTTGGGGGTTGCTCCCCATGAGTGGGCACGTTGGGGTGGTGGTGCTGCATAAAAGTGGGAAAATTTTTTGTGTGGTGGTGCTGCATGGGGTGGGGAAACGTTTTGGGGTGTTGCGGCATAAATTTGGGCCCCCGATTGTGGTTGGTGCTGCTTGGTGGGCATGTTGGTGGTCCCAAATTAGTGGGAAACTTTGTTGGGCGGGCATGAGGGGGCATGTTTTTGTGGTGGGGGTGAAAGATTGGGCCATGTTGTTTTGGTGGTCCCTGCATGATTTGGGAAGTTGTGGGGGTGGTGCTGCATGAGTGGGCATGTTGTGTGGTGGTGCTGCATGAGTGGGCATGTTGTGTGGTGGTGCTGCATGAGTGGGCACGTTGTGTGGTGGTGCTGCATGAGTGGGCATGTTGTGTGGTGGTGCTGCATGAGTGGGCATGTTGTGTGGGGTGCTGGCATGGGGGGGGAAAGTTGTGTGTGGTGCTGCATGAGGGGGCCCAATGTTGGGGTGGGGGGGCTGCATGAGGGGGGAATTTTTTGGGGTTGCGGGCAGATTGGGCATTTGGGGTGGTGCTGAAAATGAGGGGCATTTTTTGTGGGGGTTTGCTTGCTAGTGGGCATTTTTTTGGGGTGGTGCTAAATTTGAGGGGCATGTTTTGTGGTGCTGCATGAGTGGGCACTTTGGGTGTGGTGGGGGGTTTTGCATGATGGGCATGTTGGGGGGGGTTTGGTGCTGCATGAGTGGGCATGGTGTTTTGGGGGTGTTGCATGATTTGGGAAAATTTTGTTGGTGGGCTGTATGAGTGGGAAACGTTGGTGGGGGGCTGAAATGAGGGGGCATGTTTTTGTGGTGGTGCGCATGGTGGGCATGTTGTGTGGGGGGTGCGGGCATGAGGGGCATGTTGTGTGGGGGGGGTCCCTGAAAGGGGTTTGGCATTTTGTGTGGGGGGTGTTTGAAATAAATTTGGGCAGGGTTGTGTGGGGGGGCTGCATGAGTGGGCCCCGTTTTTGGGGGTGCGCAGAGGGGGGAAAGGGTTGTGTGGGGTGCTTTTTTAGTGGGCATTTGTTGGTGGTGCTGCATGAGGGGGCACGTTGTGTGGTGGGCGGGCATAGGGGGCATGTTGTGTGGTGGTGCTGCATGAGTGGGAAAAGGTTTTTTTGGCGGTGCGCATGTTTTGGGCATGTGTGGTGGGGCGCATGAGTGGGCATTTTTGTGTGGGGGTTTGCGGGCATGATTGGGGCAGGGTTTGGGGTGGTGGGCTGAAATGAGTGGGCACTTGGGGTGGTGGTGCGGGCATGTGGGGCCCGTTTGTGGTGGTGCTGCATGAGTGGGCATTTGGGGCGGGGTGCCCCAGGGGGGGGGCCCAATGTTGTGTGGGGGTTTGCTGCATGAGTGGGCATGTTGTGTGGGGTGGGGGCTGCATGAGTGGGCATTTTGTGTGGTGGTGCGCAGAGTGGGCATTTTGGGTGCTCCCATGAGTGGGCACGTTGTGTGGTGGTCCCGGGCATGATTTTGGGGCATTTGTGGGGTGGTCCCTCCCTAAAAGGGGGCCATGTTTTTTGGGTGGTGCGGCATGAGGGGGGCACTTTGGGTGTTGGGGGGTGCGCATGAGGGGGGCATGTTTGTGTGGGGGGCTGCATAAAGTGGGAGTTGTGTGGGTGGGGCTGAAAAGAGTGGGCAGGTTGCTCTCATTTCATTTTTTCCAAGACTTGTACTTATGTCAGTTATAAAAAATGGGTCGGGCCCTTCAGAAGGGGAAATAAAATTCAATTATTCTCTCACCTGTTTTCTTTCCAGGGGACAGCGTACAATGTTGTTTTACTCGACTTCCCTCATTTGGGTTTTACCATCCTCATGTTTGGGAAGTTTCGAGATTTTTGGGTTCTTTTTCTACGGGTTAGTGCAGGAGTGTATTTAGGAAGTTTCCTTTTAAAACGTTAGTACTAAAAAAGGGGTTTAAATGGAAAAAGAAACGAGTTAAAGCCAGAGTAGATTTTACAATCTGTTTAAAAAAACCCAAGGATGTAGAAAAGAATATTAATAAAAACAACTGTTGTAAGGGTAGGAAGACTAACTACTGGTGTAGTAGCTAGCCCCTTAGTCGGGTTTTTACGGGTTAACTTTTTGACAGTCGGGACATACACAAAGACAAACTACCTGGGGGTAGTAGCAAACCCCCCTTAAAGTTTTGGGTTACAGTATTTTTCTTACAGTTTTGACAAAACACAAAAAACTAACTACTGGTGTATTAGCTAAAACTTAGTTTTGGGGTTACAGAAACTTTCTGACGGGTCGGGCCCTAAAACAAAGACTAACAAACGGGTGTAGTACTAGAATTTAGTTTTGGTTTTACAGTACTTTTTGAATCTGACTTTAAACCACAAAGCTAACTACGTGTAGTAGCAAATTTAGCCCTTGGTTACATTTAATTTTCTGCAGTTTGACATACAAAAAACCCTAACTACGGGTGTAAAAAGGTTTGGGATTTAAATTCTTGGGTTACGAAAATTTTCCCGACGGGTCTGAAATAAAAACAAAAAATTTAACACTGGTGAAATAGCAGACTTAGTTTTGGGTTTTACAGAAATTTTCTGACAGTTTACATAACACAAGACAAAACTACGGGTTTTAGTACCCAAAACTTATCTTGTTACAGTACTTCGGGACAGCCCCTGACATACACAAAGATAATACCTGGTGAATTTAGTTGGGATTTTAGCCCTTGGTTTACAGTACTTCTGACGGGTCTTAAACATCCCAAAAAGACTAACTACGGGTTAAGTAGCAAAGACTTAGCTTGGTTACAGTACTTCTGACAATTCTGACATACCAAAGACTAACTACTGGGTGGGTAGCAGACTTTAGTCTTTGTTACAGAACTTCTAAACATTTTGGGACATAACACAAAGCCCTAACTACGGGTGTAGTACCCAAACTAGCCCTTGGTTCAGTACTTTTTGACAGTCCTGCCCTACACAAAGACTAATTTACTGGTGTAGTAGTTTAGCCCAAAGTCTTGGTTACAGTTTTTCTGACAGTTTGCCCAATACACAAAGACTAACTACTGGTGTAGTAACTAGACTTAGTTTTGGGTTTACATATTTTCTGCCAGTCGCCCTACACAAAGACTAACTATTTGGTGTAGTAGTTAACTTATTTCCTTGGTTACATTTACTTCTAAACATTTTTGAATCCCACAAAGACAAACTACTGGGGTAGTAACAACCCTTAGTTTTGGGTTACAGAATTTCCCGCCCAGTCGGGACAACAAAAAAGACTAACTACGGGTTGTATTTATTTAAATTTTTATCTTTTTTCCGGGTACTTCTGACTTTTGGGGGACATACACAAAAAACAAACTACGGGTGTGGGTAAAAGCTTTAGCCCTTTGGGTTACGGGTACTTCGGGACAGTCTGCATACACAAAAAACTAACTACGTGTATTTCTAGATTTTAGTCTTGGTTACGGGTACTTCTACAGTTTGACATAAAACAAAAAAACAAACCTACTGGTGAGTAACTAGACTTAGTTTTGGTTTTACAGACTTCTGACAGTCCTACAAACACAAAATTTAACTACGGGTGTATTTAACTAACTTAGTCTTTTTTTACAGTACTTCTGAAAAAATTTTTTTGGGCATACACAAAGACTAACTACTGGTGAAGTAACAAAGATTTAGTCTTTTTACAGTATTTTTGAAAAGTTTGACTAAAACACAAAGACAAACTTACTGGTGTAGTAACAGACTTAGTCTTTGGTTACAGTTTTTCTGACATTTTTTGACATCCACAAAGACTAAACTACTGGTGAAGTAACTAACTTAGTCGGGTTACAGTACTTTCTGACATTTTGACATACACAAAGACAAAACTACTGGTGTAGTAACTAACTTATCTTGGTTAAAATACTTCTGACAGTCAAAATACCCAAAGACTAACAACGGGGTGTAGTCCCTAACTTATCTTGGTTAAAAGGTACTTTTTACAGCCCTGCCCATACACAAAAAAAAACCCAAAGGGGTGTAGTAGTTAGATTTAGTCTTTTTTACAGTATTTCCCTGACATTTTGACATACACAAAACAACAAACTGGTTTTAGTAACTAACTTAGTTTTGGGTTACAGTACTTCGGGGTTCGGGCATTAAAACACAAAGACTAACTACTGGTGTAGTAACTAACTTAGCCCTTGTTACAGAAATTTCTGACAGCCCTGACATACACAAAGACAAACACGGTGTAGAGCTAGATTTAAATTTTTGGTTACAGTACTTCTAAAACAGTCTGACAACACAAAGCCTAACTACTGGTTTTGTAGCAAAAACTTAGTTTTGGTTACGGGTATTTTCGACAGTCTGACATACACAAGACTAACTACGGGTGTAGTGGGCTAGATTTTAGTTGGTTACAAAATTCCTGACAGCCCTGCCCCCATTTTTAACCCCCCAATTAAAAAAGAAAGGGAAAAATTTTTGGACAACACTAAAAATCTCCCCATGTGCAAAAATTTACTATCGGTATTTCCTGTTTTTCCCGAGGTAAGTTCGGGAATTTTTCGTTAATTCAGGGAAAAAACCTTAAAAAATTCCTTGGGGACTTGGGGTTCCCTTAACCCGGGCCCAAATTAGGCCGATGCAGTGTTTCCTTCCTTTAAATCCCTCTTATATACAAAATGCATTGGGGAACCTACATAAAAACTGAATACATAATGGGCATGTGTGGGCGCATTCCCAAATTTCCTAGGAGGGGGCCACATGCGGCCCAGGGGCCACAGGTTGAGGCCCTCCCCCTTTTAAAAACCTTTTCAACCCTATTCCGTTTTTCCTTCTTTTTAAAGAAAATTTCTGTATCTGTTAGTGGGTTCTGGGGTTAAATCTTCCCCCGGGTTCCCCCAAACCCTCCCAACCGGGGGGGTTTGCCCCCCTGAAACCAACGCTCCAGGTGTGCTCCGGGTAGGTCAAGGTTTTCAGCCCCCGGCCTCCCATTTTAAAGAAAAAATATATTACGGGAATCAACAATTACTGAAAGTACACGGGCGAACTTTTTTCACGGGCCACTTTACAAGTTTGTCCCTCTTACGGGTTTATGGGGACAGAAAGATCAGGAACCCCGGGCCAGAGTGCAAAAATTTAAAATAGATTTCCCTTTTACAGTCATATAATTTTCTTTGCCAAATTTAGGTAAAAAATTTGGGCAATTTTGGTTTAAAAATAAAACTTTTTTTAAAAATTTGCCGAAAAAGGGACAGCAAAAACCCTTGTGTATAAAATAATTTCCCCAAAAAATTTAAATTCTGAACCTAACGAAAAAAATTATATTTCTTTTTGTTTTTGTTTTTTAAAATTTAAATTTGAAACTTATCTAAAAATATTTTAGTTGGGATTAAAAAAATTTAAATTCCCGTTGTTATAGTACGGGTTTTTTAAGTTTTCAAAGGGTTTCCCCTTTTTGGGTACAAAATTTTTTAACTTTTATAAACATAAATAAAAAAAAATATATCTTTAAACGTATAAGAGGAAAATTTTAGAAATGATTTAAAATTTTTAAATTTCTTGCAAATTTGCCCAAAATTTTTAACCTATTCGGCACGCCCTTATTATATATATTTTAAAAATTGGGGTTTGTGTGTGTGAATCCCTCACCTAAAAAAAGGTTTCTTTGGGTCGGGGTCACAAGCCCCCGGTGTGTGTGTGTGGTGGTGTGTGGGGGTGTGGGTGTGTGTGTGTGTTTGTGTGTGTGTGGGGTGTGTTTTGGTGTGGGGTGGGGTTGGGGGTACATCACAAATTTCACTAACACCCTCACTATTTACTCAAAAATGGAGTATACCACCCCATTTGTTGCCAGGTGAGTAATGAGAAATTTGGGTCCGGGGCTTACTCCTTCCTCATGGCTGGACTGGGGGGGGGGTTTGAGGGATGGAGAGAAGTCTTCAAATGAGATTCCCATGTCCTCCATGAGGACACACGGAAATCCCCCTCAGTGCATAAAATTATCCAGTAAAACAACTTCAGAAACAATACTGAGAAAAGTTTCCGTTAATTACAGGTAAATTAACAGGGGGTTAAATTTACCCCTTGAGAAACCCCCAAAAATTTTATCACTCAATGCCGTTTGGGGTACAAATACAAAGAAACACACACAATTTTAGGGGGGTTCACTATTTGCAAAGACAGGTTGGGCCCCAAAACGTTGATACAGAAATTAAATTTTCCCCGGTTTAAAGCGCCCAAGTCAACGCAAATTTTAAAAACCGGAAATTTTTCTGTTTTAAATCGAAAATTACTCAATTTACAGTTGTTTACAAAGCTTTCTCTCAAACACACACACACACACAATCACGATAAAGGTCTTGGAGCAGGGAGAGCGTGGACCTAGTAGGGACCAGCGAGAGGCGGGGCCAAGAGCTATGAATCGACCCCTGCAACCATAATTAGGAGAGTACACACACACACACACACACACACACACACACACACACCGCTTCCCTGTCCTGAACAGTACTCTGTCCACATATATAAACACGCTGACTCTTACAAAAGCACGAATATAATCCCTAAATTCCAGAACACAGTCTCTTGGGGTGCAGGCACACCCAGAGGGAGCCGAATCCTCCCAAAATACTAACCCAGAGGGAGCCGAATCCTCCCAAAATACTAACCCAGAGGGAGCCGAATCCTCCCAAAATACTAACCCACAGGGTACACTAACCAGCTGACTGTGTCCATCTGGCGGCCAGCTGCCTCACCCTCAGCACCCCATGCGACTCCTGGTGTTAGAACGACCCGGCAATATTTACACTTTAGGCTATATCTAAGCCTTTTAAATGATTATATATTGACAGATTGATATATTATATATAATGATGGCTCCCCTCACCATATTAGAAAGTTGATCTAGGCGTTAGTTTTGTAAATTAGACGATATCTAAGCATGTAAGATTTAACTGCGGAGTAAACTCGCTTGCTGAGATCACCCAGCAGGATCACGAGTCATACAGCAGTACCTAGGAGTCACCCAACAGGGCTAACAGTCACCCAGGAAGGCTAGTAGTCACCCAATAGTGCTAGGAGGTACTCAATAGGGCTAGGAGTCACTCAACAGGGCTAGGAGTCACACAACAGGGCTAGTAGTCCCCCAACAGGGCTAGCAGTCACCCAGGAAGGCTAATAGTCACCCAATATGCTAGAAGGTATTCAACAGGGCTAGTAGTCACCCAACAGGGCTAGGAGTCACCCAACAGGGCTAGGAGTCACCCAGGAAGGCTAGTAGTCACCCAATAGTGCTAGGAGGTACTCAATAGGGCTAGGAGTCACTCAACAGGGCTAGTAGTCACCCAATAGGGCTAGGAGGTACTCAACAGGACTAGGAGCCACCCAACAGGGCTAGGAGGTACTCAACAGGGCTAGGAGTTATCCAGGAAGGCTAGTAGTCACCCAATAGTGCTAGGAGTCACTCAACAGGGCTAGTAGTCACCCAACAGGGCTAGGAGTCACCCAACAGGGCTAGGAGTCACCCAGGAAGGCTAGTAGTCACCCAATAGTGCTAGGAGGTACTCAATAGGGCTAGGAGTCACTCAACAGAGCTAGTAGTCACCCAATAGGGCTAGGAGGTACTCAACAGGGCTACGAGTCACCCAACAGGGCTAGGAGTCACTCAACAGGGCTAGTAGTCACCCAACAGGGCTAAGGGTCTCGCAGGAGCGCCTAGGAGTCACCCAATAGGGCTAGGAGTCATACAGGAGCACCTAATTGTTACCCAACAGGGCTAGCAGTCACCTAGCAGGGCTAGGAGGTACTCAATAGGGCTAGTAGTCGCACAGCAATGCAAAGATTCACACGGGGGCCCGATATTTTCCCAGCAGGTAAGTGCCAAAAAGGGAGCCCTAGGAGTCCCCCAGCAGGGCCAGCAGGCATTAGCAGGTTGGGGTGTCACCCAGAAAGGCTAGGAGTCCCCCCCGGGGAGCCCCTAGTTTTTACACAAGGGGGTGGGGAGCACCCAGCAGGCCCTAAAGGGTCACCCAACGGGGGCTAAATACACCCAGCACCCTAGCCTCCAAACAACCCTAAAAGAAAAGAAGAGAGTCAGTAACAGAACATGACAATTGTATAATTGTATATCAGAGTGTATATTATAATATATATATATATTATAATATAATATATATATATATATATAGATATAAATATTTTTGTCTCCCGAATAGGCAGAACTTGCGATCTTGGCTTAAAAGCAACGCTCATCTTGCCAAAAGGGGACAAGCGAAAATTTGGATCAATAATTTCGCCAAAAACATTCTGAACCAACGAAAAAATATATTTCACGTGTTTTTTTAGTATTAAATTATTGAAAAAACAAATCTAAAATATTTTTATTTGGGGGCTAGGTAAAAATAAATTGCTTTGTAAAATAAGTTAGGAAATTTTTTCTAAGATTTTTTTTGTTGCAAAATTAAAAAATTTTTACATTAAAAAAATGAAAAAAATATAATTTAAACGTGTAAGAGAAAATTTTAAAAAGGGGACTTAATTTTAAATGATTTCTTGCAAATTTTGACCATTTTTTATTATTCGGCCGACATATTAATCAAAACAATCACGGGGAGTAAAATAATAGTTTAGGCCTTTCGTGTTGAAATCAATACATCATCAGGGCTTGCAAATATAAATATTAGTTATATTATGTGTATATACACTAAAAGTATATACTAAAGTTAAGTTTAAAAAAGAAATATACAAATAAGCACCCTTTAAATTTACCCCATGTAATTATATAAGGAAATTACCAAGTAACTATGTAAGTTTTTTATTAAAAATCCCACAGTAATCATACAAGTAATTACCCACAGTAATTAACAAGAAATATTACCCACATTAATTATATAAATACCCACAGTAATTATAAAATAACCCCAGTATTATAAAATTTCCCCCCAAACTTTAATTATAAAATTTAAAACCCCTTTTTTATATTTTTTACCCACAGAAATTTATAAAATTTACCCACAGTAATTATATAATTCCCCATTAAAAATTTTTTACCCACATGTTTATAAATTACCCACAGTGATTAATAATTACCCACAGTAATTAAAAATTAAACCCAAAGTAATTTTTAATTACTCACGTAATTTTTAAAATTTTCCCCACAGTAATTAATATAATTTTTTTCCCCACATTAATTATATAATTACCCACAGTAATTATATAATTACCCACAAAATTTAAAATTAAAAATTACCCACGTGATTAAAATAATTCCCCAAAAAAATTTATAAAATTCCCCCACAGAAAATTAAATTTAATTACCACAGTGATTATATAATTACCCAAAAAATTTAAATTAATTACCCCCACAGTAATTATAAAATTACCCACAAAAAATTATATAATTCCCCATATAATTATATAATTCCCACATAATTTATAAAATTACCCACAGTAATTATATAATTACCCACAGTAATTATATAATTACCCACAGTAATTATATAATTACCCACAGTAATTATATAATTACCCACAGTGATTATATAATTACCCACAGTGATTATATAATTACCCACAATAATTATATAATTACCCACAGTGATTATATAATTACCCACAGTGTTATATAATTACCCACAAAATTATAAATCCCCATAGTAATTATATAAATTAATGAATGTTTAAAAACTGAAGGGGGTGAGGTACCAGGAAGACATACCGATGCTTGTTAATCCCCTAAAAACCCCTACGACTGGAATGCCCCGGGAAGCCAGTGGAAGGCCTCGGTCAGACGACCCAAAGCCCAACTGTGGGGTCATCTTTTGATAAGAAAGCGCCGGGGGAAAACACGTCCTGTTTCCCGACAAATTTAAAACCCACATAGATAATGTAGACGCTGGGTACAAGAGCGTGGGGGGGGAAAGGGGTTTCAAACATGGTTTTCTTTTACATGTTTTAAAAGCTAGGTTGGGGGAGTTAAGGGGAGGTCCCTTTCTTCTCCCTGAGGGGATTAGAGGCTGAAAATCCACCCCAAAGGCCGGGGGGAGAGTGTGAGGTGGGTTGGAGATGTGGGGGAAAGAGGGTCTAGCAGTGAGTGCAGTCTGTCTCTCACGTGAGGAGGGTGTAGGTGGGGTGGGAGCAAAAGCTACCACATGAGGTGCAGCCCGCACCTGCTACAAGTGGCGAGTTGTTCACAGTAATGGGAGGGGGGCATCAGAGTAAGGAAAATTTAAGAGTGAGATCTGAAGGTAGGAAATCCTCTCTGTTTTCCAGGATGAATGTCTTTTTATGGGCCCGTGAAAGGGAAGGGTACTACTGCCCCTGAAAGAAGGTAAGCGCATTCTTGTGGTTGGGGACTCTCAGGTAAGATATGTTGATCTCTTTTTGTAATAGAAAAAAGTGAGAGAAGAGTGTGCTTCCCCCCGGAGCGGTGTTGGGGACATTGTCAACAGACTGGATAAAATCATGTCAGGTAATGGGAACAAGCCCCCTTTTCTGTCTCAGTTGGGGAAATATATTGGGAAGGGTAGGAGAAAAGGACTGCTAGATATACAGGTCAGCTATAGATTTCATTTAAATCTAAGGAGGGATCCCAAACTATGTACATCTTGCCTAGAAGGGGAGTAGGAAATGAATGGTTTTCTAGGGGCAATTTTGGGGTAAATTGTGGGTAGACAGATCTGCAAGGAACTTTCAAACCCCTTATTGACAATGGGAAAAACTTTTATGGCAAAAAATGAATGTATCAAAGGGTGGGGTTCATCTCTCTGGGGCGGGGGGGGAACTTGCAGACTCGATTGAGAAGGCCATTGGTGAAATGCCCAATTTTTTTAAAATGTGGAAGAAGGGGTATGGGTGTGTGTGGAAAAAAAACATTGCAAAATAGGGTTGGAAACAGTAAATTATAAAAGCATTCACATGAAGTTATAAATAAAGACAATAGAACAGGGGCAAACAAAGGGGGGCAGCAGAGGGGAGCAAGGGGGCTAGCTCCCTTAAGGTTTACTTACTAATAGCAGGAGTGTTAGAAATAAAATAGATAGCTAAGATTTAAAGCAAGTGAGGGAAACTAGATATTATTGCTAAACAGAGACCTGGCTAACTGAAAATAAAAGAGATGCCCTCTGAATGTCAAATTTTCAAGGCTATAAATTTTCCACACTGACAGGGTCAACAGGAAAGGTGGTGGAGTAGCGATGTATGTCAGAGACAATTTAAAATTGTTGTGTTAGACAAGATATTAAATTAGAAGCGTCAGCCACGAATCTGTTTGGTTACGGGCTTCTCGAGGGCCGAGAAAAACTAATTTGGGTGTGTTTTACAGGGCCCCAAATCTTGATAGGGAGTGCAGTAAACTTCTATGGGACGAAATTCGTAAGGCATCACATACAAAAAATGTTGTGCTAATGGGAGATTTCAACTTAGACAGATTGACTGGAGCAATTTGACAGGAAATTTAGAGTCGGGTGACTTCTTGATACGATCCAGGATTGTTTTTTTAAAAAAAGTTTGTGACAGACCAACTAGGGGAAATAACCTCCTTGACTTGGTTCTTGCCAGTAGGGAAACACTAAAATTTAAAAATCTTTAGGGTTTAAAGATGAGCTTGGGGGGGAGTGATCACAAATCACTCAGTTTAACATATCATGGAATTCCCCTAATAATTTGGGAATCAAGTCCCCCGTCCCTGACTTCGCTTGGCTGATTTCATAGGACTGAAAAATTACTTAGGTGGGCTGAACTGGAATGACCTGACTAGGGGTCGGTAGGTGGTGATGGTTGCCGAAAATGTGCTTTCCAGGGCATAGTTCTAGCTGCTCAGTCAAATTATGTTCCAAATAGGGAAATCAGATCAAACAAAAATGATCCTAAATGGATGAACAATAGATTAAAAAAATCTGATTGGTCAAAAGAAGGCATAATAGGCAAATCAAAAGAGGAGAGGGACAATTAAGAAATCGAATATTCAGTTAAAGAGAGAAAAAAAAAAGGGAATTAGAAAAGCAAATAGAGTTATGGGGTTAAAGTTGCAAGAGTTTCGAAGACAAACCCCAAAAGGATTTTTTCAGGAAATACAGAAGTAAGATCGGGGCCCAAGATAGGCCCACTCAAAATTTTCCCCCTCGGGTCAGCCACTGACAGTGATAAGGAAATGTTTAAAATTTTTTTAACACATATTTCCTCTCATTTTTTAAAACACAGGGGGATACCGCGATATTCCGTAATGAAAAATTTAAATTTTAAAAACAGGACGATAAAAAAAACTGGGGCACTATTGGGGCCCAAAAGTGACATGGTCCTTAGGGCCAAATAGAAAAATTAAAACCAAAACAAATCCCCAGGCCCTGATGAACGGGTATGCAGGGGGGTTCAAAGGAAATGTAAAGGGGACTTACACACCCTTTGGCAAAACTTTTCAACATATAAATACAAACTGGCATGGTGCCAATAATTTGGAAAATGGCAAATGTGATCCCTTTTTTCCAAAAACGGGTGACAGGCCCTTAAAGCTTCGAACAATAGACCAATAACCTAACCCCCAAATAGGGGGAAAAAATTTTAAGGAATCAAAAAATTGCCGGGGGCATTCGTAGCCACCTTGAAAAGCATAAATTAATCAACAAATCTCGGGCATGGTTTTAAAAAGGGGCGTTCCTCCCTTTCAAAATTTTTTAAATTTTTTTTAAACAAAGGTATTTGGGGAGGTAGATCATTTAATGAAAAATAAAATATTGTTATATGGCTTAAAGAAAGGGTTTTTGACAGGGCCCCACATCAGAGATTTTTTTAGGAAAATTAACCCCTGGAATAGGGGGGAAAATTTTTTTTTCCTGGATAGGGGCCCTTTGGCCCAAATGGGCCCAGAAAAAAATTTTGCATAAATGGGGAGAAATCAGAGGGGGGAAACCCGCCCACGAGCGGTTTTTCCCACGGGGGGCATTTTGGGCCCCCCTGCTGTCAAAATTCTACAAAACCACATAATGAGGGCAAAAGAGCGACATCGGCAAGTTTGCCGAAGACAAACCCAAAAAAGGCCGTCAATTCAAAAAAACTGACGAGGACATTCGAGCACTCCCCGGAAGTTTGAATAACTGATGGATGGTTTGGAGGGAAATGGGGAGATGCAGTTTTTAAAATAGACAAAAGCAAATTCTAAAAAGTTGGGCAAAGGCCCCAAAAAACCCTGCCCCAAAAAAACAAAAAAATGTAGAAATTTTTAAAATTTCGGGTTGCGAAAAAGAAATTTTGAGTTCTGGTTTGCAGTAATCGAAAAACCCCGACAACAGTGCATAAGTGTTCGCAATAAAGCAATAGAAATTTCCCTTTGGGTTTATATCAAGAACATAAATAATAGGGGTCCTCAGGGTTTTTCTTCAACTCCAATACATCCTTGGTTAGGCCCCCATTTAGATTATGCTGCACAGTTTTTGGGGCCCCGTTTCAAAAGGATATAATTCTCTGGAAAATTTACAAAGGAGGGTGCCCAAAAATGATCCCCGTATCAGAAACCTTCCCTATGAGGATAGACTGAGGGGCCCCGAAACTGCCTCCCCTAAAAGACGAGAATTAGGGGGGATATGTTGAGGTGTAAAGTGGAAGACAGGAATAAATAAAAAAGGGGGTGTAAATAGTGTTCGAAAATACTAGCCTAGACAGGACCCGCACAAGGGTTTTAAGGGTTTGGGAAAAAATTTAGATTCAAAGGGGGGATATAGGAAAGTACTGGTTTGGGAAAAGATTTTTGGATGAGTGGAACAAACTCCCAAGTACCGTTAAAAGAGGCCAGAACGTTGTGAGCTTTAAAAAAAAGGTTGGATAAAATAAAAATAGTAATTTTGGGGGGTGTGAGTTTTACCTGATAGCTTTTTGCTAACAAAGGGCGGTTTCCGGGGGTTCCCTCCCTTAAGTCAATGTGACCGACCCCCGACTAGGTTGGGGGGGCATTGGCAAAAGCCGGTAGGGACTTGGAACCCCGGGCCCCGCAAAAGGGCCCCGTAGGCCTCTGCAGTGTTCCTTTGTTCTTATGTTTCCCTTTTTTTCTTATGTTTTAAATTCGTTTTGGGGTATCGCCAGCGGGGGTTTGCTCACTGTGGCGGGACATTGTGGCGGGACAAATGTAGCGGGACATTGTGGCGGGACACTGTAGCGGGACATTGTGGCGGGACACTGTGGCGGGACACTGTGGCGGGACACTGTAGCGGGACACTGTGGCGGGACACTGTGGCGGGACACTGTGGCGGGACACTGTAGCGGGACATTGTGGCGGGACACTGTGGCGGGACACTGTGGCGGGACACTGTAGCGGGACACTGTGGCGGGACACTGTGGCGGGACACTGTAGCGGGACACTGTGGCGGGACACTGTGGCGGGACACTGCAGCGGGACACTGGCGGGACACTGTGGCGGGACACTGTAGCGGGACACTGTGGCGGGGACACTGTAGCGGGACACTGTACCGGGACATTGTGTTGGGAGGTGATTAAAAACTTTCAATACAATGAATAACTTGTTGAATATAGAACAGCTGCTGTTGAAGGCACCACCGCAGACACCTCGAACAGCAGTAACATGCAGCAGCAGCAAGCAGAGGCAGTAGAAGCAGCAGCAGAGGCAGTAGTAGCAGCAGCAGAGGCAGTAGTAGCAGCAGCAGCAGCAGAGGCAGTAGTAGCAGCAGCAGCAGAGGCAGTAGTAGCAGCAGCAGCAGCAGAGGCAGTAGTAGCAGCAGCAGCAGCAGAGGCAGTAGTAGCAGCAGCAGCAGAGGCAGTAGTAGCAGCAGCAGAGACAGTAGTAGCAGCAGCAGCAGCAGCAGAGGCAGTAGTAGCAGCAGCAGCAGAGGCAGTAGTAGCAGCAGCAGAGACAGTAGCAGCAGCAGAGGCAGTAGTAGCAGCAGCAGCAGAGGCAGTAGTAGCAGCAGCAGAGGCAGTAGTAGCAGCAGCAGAGGCAGTAGTAGCAGCAGCAGCAGCAGCAGAGGCAGTAGTAGCAGCAGCAGCAGAGGCAGTAGTAGCAGCAGCAGAGGCAGTAGCAGCAGCAGCAGCAGAGGCAGTAGTAGCAGCAGCAGCAGAGGCAGTAGCAGCAGCAGGAGAGGCAGTAACAGCAACAACAACAAGAGGTACTAGCAACAATGGACGCAGCATTAACAAGGAAGACAGTAAGAACAGCAACAGAGGTAGTAATAGTAGCAAGAGGCAGTAACAATAGCAACACATGCAGCAGCAGCAATAGAGGCAGTAACAACAGCAACAAGAGAGGCAACATCAGTAAAACCCCAGCAGCAGCAGCAGCAGCAGCTGGTACAATAAGACCAGCTGTATGGTTGTTGAGTGTGGGTTGACAGCTAGCCGGATAGAAGCAGGTGGGAGAGAAAGAGCCAGAGATCCTCGTCCTGTCTGTTCCTGTCTTAAGTCAGAGAGAAAGAGAGAGAGAGAGAGAGAGAGAGAGAGAGAGAGAGAGAGAGATGCATGTTTTCTGATCTCAGATAATTATATTTCTATTAAGAAATTAATGATCTTATACAGCATCCTCTCTCTCTCTCTCTCTCTCTCTCTCTCTCTCTCTCTCTCTCTCACACACACACACACACACACACACACACACACACATATTCCTTCAATGTCAAAGTGGTAAGAAAGTGGAATGATGCCAACTAAGTGGTGGATAACACCTTCATGCACACTTGTAAGAGCAGGTACGATGGGACCCATTAGGCTAAGATGGAGTGAATCTGGCAAGCGGCAAAGCTGAGGGGCGAAACCAGGAGCTAAGACTCAACACCTGGAAGCACATGTAGGCGAGCAGACAAGAGCAGGCTAGAAACAAGTACACAAGGGCATAAGGGAGGCTGCAAGACTGATACAGCGTCAGTGATCAACACTGAAACTAAATTACTCCACAGCCACATAAGAAAGAAACTGGAGAAACAAGTGATAATCCTGAAGAAGGAAAGAGGGAAGGAGACCCAAGACGAAAGAAGTCTGCAATGACTTCAGAAGATAGAAAGAAATCTTCAAAGTAGAAAAAAGAGAGTTTTCTGTGTGCCCAGTGTAGTCAGAACAGACCAACAGGTACAAGACAGCATCAACACGAGAAGAAATGACACTATTGAACAAGCCAGATACAACAAAAACAGTGGAACCAGACACCACATCTCCCTGGATACTTAGGAAAGGAGCGGAAGCACTGTGTGACCCCCAGAACACAGTTGCAACCTCAAGACCATCATGACAAGTAGGTGTGTGAAAAATGGTATATTTGTCCCCCTAGTTTGAGGAGAGTTGAAAAGTGGAACGACTGGGACACAAAACTAACAAGGCATTGAAGACTAGCTTCCAAGACGCAACACACTGCAGTAGTGACCAGCCTTGACGTATGCAAATTACATCTCTCTCCTCTTATCTTTTCCTCTTCCTCTTCCTCTTCCTCCTCGTCTTCCTCCTCCTCCTCTTTCTACTCTTCCTCTTTCTACTGTTCCTCTCCTCCTCCCGTGAGAAACAACTACGCTCAATCAGACCAGACCAGTGTTAACTTTAACACTGTGTGCTGGTGTTGCTAGCAACTTAATCTCAACTTTGTTTCTATTAGCAACTTAACTCATGCACCATACTGCCACCCTCCCCCAGGATGTCACCCAACACTCATAACATATACACAACTCTCTAAATATACATTACTCCTTTATACGACCAACACAAACAACAGTAAGAGGCCTTTTAAGAATATATATATATATATATATATATATATATATATATATATATATAATATATATATATATATATATATATGTGTGTGTGTGTGTGTGTGTGTGTGTGGTGTGTGTGTGTGTGTGTGTGTGTGTGTGTGTGTGTGTGTGTCGTACCGAATAGGAAAAAAAAAACTGGTCAATTAACAAGAATTCATTTAAAATTATATCCTTTCTAAAAAAAATTCTTGTTCGGCAAGACGAGCGTTGCTATTTAAGCCAAATTAGCAAATTTTATCTATTCGGCACGACGCGCACACACACACACACACGGTGATGTCACCGTGGTTGTTTAATATATTTATAGATGGGGTTGTAAGAGAAGTAAATGCGAGGGTCTTGGCAAGAGGCGTGGAGTTAAAAGATAAAGAATCACACACAGAGTGGGAGTTGTCACAGCTGCTCTTTGCTGATGACACTGTGCTCTTGGGAGATTCTGAAGAGAAGTTGCAGAGATTGGTGGATGAATTTGGTAGGGTGTGCAAAAGAAGAAAATTAAAGGTGAATACAGGAAAGAGTAAGGTTATGAGGATAACAAAAGATTAGGTGATGAAAGATTGAATATCAGATTGGAGGGAGAGAGTATGGAGGAGGTGAACGTATTCAGATATTTGGGAGTGGACGTGTCAGCAGATGGGTCTATGAAAGATGAGGTGAATCATAGAATTGATGAGGGAAAAAGAGTGAGTGGTGCATTAGGAGTCTGTGGAGACAAAGAACTTTGTCCTTGGAGGCAAAGAGGGGAATGTATGAGAGTATAGTTTTACCAACGCTCTTTATGGGTGTGAAGCGTGGGTGATGAATGTTGCAGCGAGGAGAAGGCTGGAGGCAGTGGTAGATGTCATGTCTGAGGCAATGTGTGGTGTGAATATAATGCAGAGAATTCGTAGTTTGGAAGTTAGGAGGAGGTGCGGGATTACCAAAACTGTTGTCCAGAGGGCTGAGGAAGGGTTGTTGAGGTGGTTCGGACATGTAGAGAGAATGGAGCGAAACAGAATGACTTCAAGAGTGTATCAGTCTGTAGTGGAAGGAAGGCGGGGTAGGGGTCGGCCTAGGAAGGGTTGGAGGGAGGGGTAAAGGGAGGTTTTGTGTGCGAGGGGCTTGGACTTCCAGCAGGCATGCGTGAGCGTGTTTGATAGGAGTGAATGGAGACAAATGGTTTTTAATACTTGACGTGCTGTTGGAGGTGTGAGCAAAGTAACATTTTATGAAGGGATTCAGGGAAACCGGCAGGCCGGACTTGAGTCCTGGAGATGGGAAGTACAGTGCCTGCACTCTGAAGGAGGGGTGTTAATGTTGCAGTTTTAAAAACTGTAGTGTAAAGCACCCTTCTGGCAAGACAGTGATGGAGTGAATGATGGTGAAAGTTTTTCTTTTTCGGGCCACCCTGCCTTGGTGGGAATCGGCCGGTGTGATATAATAATAAAAATATATATATATATATATATAATATATATATATATATATATATATATATATATATATATATGTATGTATGTAGACTGGCACCTGGGTACGCCCACACAGTCAGTGGGTTGGAACAGGTGAGTTGATCTGACCATTACAAACACAGATTGTCACCACACCTGCCTTAATGACCCTTATCACACACACACCTGGTGTGTGGTCTGTACCTGTGTATGTATGTGTGTTTACTCACATATATGTAGTTGCAGGGGCCGATTCACAGCTCCTGGCCCCGCCTCTTCGCTTGTGTGTGCATGTTTGCATGCCTGTGTGTTATCATTCCCTATGATAATAATAATAATAATAATAATAATAATAATAATAATAATAATATATATTCCCCTACTATTACTACTTCCACTGCCAGTATTACCTCTGCCACTACTTCCCTTTTTCTTCCTCTCTTTGTCCCGTCCCAATCTTTTCCTCTCCTATATATACTGGCTCCCTTACTCTTCGTGTGTTAGTGTGACTTGTAAATGGTACAAGTCGGACCCAAACGTCGTCGTAAGATCTCTCTTGTTTATGCGGGTTGTTTGTGCACTGTTCCAGTCACGGTGTTGTAACTTTTTGTTATCCTAGCGCCAGATATTCTCAGCTCAGTGAGGGCACTCTTATTATTGTAATCTCAGAGCCTAATATTTTCAGCTCAGTGAGGGCACTGTTATTATTGTAATCTCAGAGCCTAATATTCTCAGCTCAGTGAGGGCACTGTTATTATTGTAATCTCAGAGCCTAATATTCTCAGCTCATTATACCTATCACGGTTCTAATTATTAATAATCATATTACTGATGCTCCTCTTGTTGCTGCTGCTGCTGTTGTAACCTTGCTGTTTGTACTGCTGCTACTGTTCGTGCTGTTGCTGTTTGCTGCTCGTTGTAACCTTGCGTTTGTAATGCTGCTACTGTTCGTGCTGTGCTGCCTGCTGCTGTTGTAACCTTGCTGTTTGTACTGCTGCTACTGTTCGTGCTGTTGCTGCTGCTGCTGTTGTAACCTTGCTGTTTGTACTGCTGCTACTGTTCGTGCTGTTGCTGCTGCTGCTGTTGTAACCTTGCTGTTTGTACTGCTGCACTGTTCTTTGCTGTTGCTGCTTGGTGCTGTTTAACCTTCTGTTTGAAATGATGCTTACTGTTCGTGTTTGTTGCTGCTGTGGCTGTTGTAACCTTGCTGTTTGTACTGCTGGTACTGTTCGGTGCTGTTGCTGCTGCTGCTGTTTGTAACCTTGCTTTTTGTACTGCTGCTACTGTTCGTGCTGTTGCTGCTGATGCTGTTGTAACCTTGCTGTTTGTACTGCTGCTACTGTTCGTGCTGTTGCTGCTGCTGCGTTGTAACCTTGCTGTTTGTACTGCTGCTACTGTTGGGTGCTGTTGCTGCTGGTGCTGTTGTAACCTTGCTGTTTGTACTGCTGCTACTGTTCGTGCTGTTGCTGCTGCTGCTGTTGTAACCTTGCTGTTTGTACTGCTGCTACTGTTCGTGTGTTGCTGTTTCTGCTGTTGTAACCTTGCTGTTGTACTGCTGCTACTGTTCGTGCTGTTGCTGCTGTCTGCTGTTGTAACCTTGCTGTTTGTACTGCTGCTACTGTTCGTGCTGTTGCTGCTGGTGCTGTTGTAACCTTGCTGTTTGTACTGCTGCTACTGTTCGTGCTGTGTTTGCTGTGCGGGTTTGTAACCTTGCTGTTTGTACTGTGCTACTTTTTCGTGCTGTTGCTGCTGCTGCTGTTGTAACCTTGCTGTTTGAAACTGCTGCTATGTTCGTGCTGTTGCTGCTGCTGCTGTTTGTAACCTTGCTGTTTGTACTGCTGCAAACTGTTCGGCTGTTGCTGTCGCTGCTGTTGTAACCTTGCTGTTTGTACTGCTGCTATGTCGTGCTGTTGCTGCTGCAGCTGTTGTAACCTTGCTGTTTGTACTGCTGCTACTGTTCGTGCTGTTGCTGCAGTGTCTGTTGTAACCTTGCTGTTTGTACTGTGCTACTGTTCGTGCTGTTGCGGGCTGCTGCTGTTGTACCTTGCTGTTTGTACTGCTGCTAACTGTTCGTGCTGTTGCTGCTGCTGCTGTTGTAACCTTGCTGTTTGTACTGCTGCTACTGTTCGTGCTGTTGCTGCTGCTGCTGTTGTAACCTTGCTGTTTTTTACTGCTGCTACTGTTCGTGCTGTTGCTGTGTGCTGTTGTAACCTTGCGTTTGTACTGCTGCTACTGTTCGTGCTGTTGCTGCTGCTGCTGTTGTAACCTTGCTGTTTTTTACTGCTGCTACTGTTCTGCTGTTGCTGCTGCTGCTGTTGTAACCTTGCTGTTTGTACTGCTGCTACTGTTCGTGCTGTTGCTGCTGCTGCTGTTGTAACCTTGCTGTTTGTACTGCTGCTACTGTTCGTGCTGTTGCTGCTGCTGCTGTTGTAACCTTGCTGTTTGTACTGCTGCTACTGTTCGTGCTGTTGCTGCTGCTGCTGTTGTAACCTTGCTGTTTGTACTGCTGCTACTGTTGTAACCTTGCTGTTTGTACTGCTGCTACTGTTGTAACCTTGCTGTTTTTTACTGCTGCTACTTTTGTAACCTTGCTGTTTGTACTGCTGTACTGTTGTAACCTTGCTGTTTGTACTGCTGCTACTGTTGTAACCTTGCTGTTTGTACTGCTGCTACTGTTGTAACCTTGCTGTTTGTACTGCTGCTACTGTTGTAACCTTGCTGTTTGTACTGCTGCTACTGTTGTAACCTTGCTGTTTGTACTGCTGCTACTGTTGTAACCTTGCTGTTTGTATTTGCTGCTACTGTTGAAACCCTTGCTGTTTGTACTGCTGTACTGTTGTAACCTTGCTGTTTTTTTACTGCTGCTACTGTTGTAACTTGCTGTTTGAAATGCTGCATGTTGTAACCTTGCTGTTTGTACTGGCTCCCTGCTGTTGTAACCTTGCTGTTTGTACTGCTGCTACTGTTGTAACCTTGCTGTTTGTACTGCTGCTACTGTTGTAACCTTGCTGTTTGTACTGCTGCTGCTGTTGTAACCTTGCTGTTTGTACTGCTGCTACTGTTCGTGCTGTTGCTGCTGCTGCTGTTGTAACCTTGCTGTTTGTACTGCTGCAAACTGTCGTGCTGTTGCTGCTGCTGCTGTTTGTAACCTTGCTGTTTGTACTGCTGCTACTGTTCGTGCGGTTGCTGCTGTGCTGTGAAACCCTTTGCTGTTTGTACTGCTGCTACTGTTCGTGCTGTTGCTGCTGCTGCTGTTGTAACCTTGCTGTTTGTACTGCTGCTACTGTTCGTGCTGTTGCTGCTGCTGCTGTTGTAACCTTGCTGTTTGTACTGCTGCTACTGTTCGTGCTGTTGCTGTGCTGCGTTGAAACCCTTTGCTGTTTGAAACTGCTGCTACTGTTCGTGCTGTTGCTGCTGCTGCTGTTGTAACCTTGCTGTTTGTACTGCTGCTACTGTTCGTGCTGTTGCTGCTGCTGCTGTTGTAACCTTGCTGTTTGTACTGCTGCTACTGTTCGTGCTGTTGCTGCTGCTGCTGTTGTAACCTTGCTGTTTGTACTGCTGCTACTGTTCGTGCTGTTGCTGCTGTTTGCTGTTGTAACCTTGCTGTTTGTACTGCCTGCTGCTGTTGAAACCCTTTTGCTGTTTGTACGCTGCACGTTCGTGCTGTTGCTGCTGCTGCTGTTGTAACCTTGCTGTTTGTATGCTGCTACTGTTCGTGCTGTTGCTGCTGCTGCTGTTGTAACCTTGCTTTTTTGTACTGCTGTTTACTGTTCGTGCTGTTGCTGCTGTGCTTTTGTAACCTTGCTGTTTGTACTGCTGCTACTGTTCGTGCTGTTGCTGCTG
Source organism: Cherax quadricarinatus (assembly GCF_026875155.1). Taxonomy (NCBI): domain Eukaryota; kingdom Metazoa; phylum Arthropoda; class Malacostraca; order Decapoda; family Parastacidae; genus Cherax; species Cherax quadricarinatus. The sequence goes on along the minus strand of NC_069481.1, from coordinate 21,291,877 downwards.
CTGCTGTTGTAACCTTGCTGTTTGTACTGCTGCTGCTGTTGTAACCTTGCTGTTTGTACTGCTGCTACTGTTCGTGCTGTTGCTGCTGCGCTGTTGTAACCTTGCGGGTTTGTACTGTGCTACTGTTCGTGCTGTTGCTGCTGCTGCTGTTGAAAACCTTGCTGTTTGTACTGCTGCTACTGTTCGTGCTGTTGCGCTGCTGCTGTTGTAACTTGCTGTTTGTACTGCTGCTACTTTTTCGTGCTGTTGCTGCTGCTGCTGTTGTAACCTTGCTTTTTGTACTGCTGCTACTGTTCGTGCTGTTGCTGCTGCTGCTGTTGTAACCTTGCTGTTTGTACTGCTGCTACTGTTCGTGCTGTTGCTGCTGCTGCTGTTGTAACCTTGCTGTTTGTACTGCTGCTACTGTTCGTGCTGTTGCTGCTGCTGCTGTTGTAACCTTGCTGTTTGTACTGCTGCTACTGTTCGTGCTGTTTGCTGCTGCTGCTGTGTACCTTGCTGTTTGTACTGCTGCTACTGTTCGTGCTGTTGCTGCTGCTGCTGTTGTAACCTTGCTGTTTGTACTGCTGCTACTGTTCGTGCTGTTGCTGCTGCTGCTGTTGTAACCTTGCTGTTTGTACTGCTGCTGCTGTTGTAACCTTGCTGTTTGTACTGCTGCTACTGTTCGTGCTGTTGCTGCTGCTGCTGTTGTAACCTTGCTGTTTGTACTGCTGCTGCTGTTGTAACCTTGCTGTTTGTACTGCTGCTACTGTTCGTGCTGTTGTGCTGGTGCTGTTTGTAACCTTGCTGTTTGTACTGCTGCTACTGTTCGTGCTGTTGCTGCTGGTGCTGTTGTAACCTTGCTGTTTGAAACTGCTGCTACTGTTCGTGCTGTTGCTGCTGGTGCTGTTGTAACCTTGCTGTTTGTACTGCTGCTACTGTTCGTGCTGTTGCTGCTGGTGCTGTTGTAACCTTGCTGTTTGTACTGCTGCTACTGTTCGTGCTGTTGCTGCTGGTGCTGTTGTAACCTTGCTGTTTGTACTGCTGCTACTGTTCGTGCTGTTGCTGCTGCTGCTGTTGTAACCTTGCGGTTTGTACTGCTGCTACTGTTCGTGCTGTTGCTGCTGCTGCTGTTGTAACCTTGCTGTTTGTACTGCTGCTACTGTTCGTGCTGCTGTTGTAACCTTGCTGTTTGTACTGCTGCTACTGTTGTAACCTTGCTGTTTGTACTGCTGCTGCTGTTGTAACCTTGCTGTTTGTACTGCTGCTGCTGTTGTAACCTTGCTGTTTGTACTGCTGCTACTGTTCGTGCTGCTGTTGTAACCTTGCTGTTTGTACTGCTGCTACTGTTGTAACCTTGCTGTTTGTACTGCTGCTGCTGTTGTAACCTTGCTGTTTGTACTGCTGCTACTGTTCGTGCTGCTGTTGTAACCTTGCTGTTTGTACTGCTGCTACTGTTGTAACCTTGCTGTTTGTACTGCTGCTGCTGTTGTAACCTTGCTGTTTGTACTGCTGCTACTGTTCGTGCTGCTGTTGTAACCTTGCTGTTTTTACTGCTGCTACTGTTCGTGCTGCTGTTGTAACCTTGCTGTTTGTACTGCTGCTACTGTTCGTGCTGTTGCTGCTGGTGCTGTTGTAACCTTGCTGTTTGTACTGCTGCTACTGTTCGTGCTGTTGCTGCTGCTGCTGTTGTAACCTTGCTGTTTGTACTGCTGCTACTGTTCGTGCTGTTGCTGCTGCTGCTGTTGTAACCTTGCTGTTTGTACTGCTGTTACTGTTCGTGCTGTTGCTGCTGATGCTGTTGTAACCTTGCTGTTTGTACTGCTGCTACTGTTCGTGCTGTTGCTGCTGCTGCTGTTGTAACCTTGCTGTTTGTACTGCTGCTGCTGTTGTAACCTTGCTGTTTGTACTGCTGCTGCTGTTGTAACCTTGCTGTTTGTACTGCTGCTACTGTTCGTGGTGTTGCTGCTGGTGCTGTTGTAACCTTGCTGTTTGTACTGCTGCTACTGTTCGTGCTGTTGCTGCTGCTGCTGTTGTAACCTTTCTGTTTGTACTGCTGCTGCTGTTGTAACCTTCCTGTTTGTATTGGTGCTACTGTTCGTGCTGTTGCTGCTGCTGCTGTTGTAACCTTGCTGTTTGTACTGCTGTTACTGTTCGTGCTGTTGCTGCTGCTGCTGTTGTAACCTTGCTTTTTTGGGTACTTGCTGCTACTGTTCGTGCTGTTGCTGCTGCTGCTGTTGTAACCTTGCTGTTTGTACTGCTGCTGCTGTTGTAACCTTGCTGTTTGTACTGCTGCTGCTGTTGTAACCTTGCTGTTTGTACTGCTGCTACTGTTCGTGGTGTTGCTGCTGGTGCTGTTGTAACCTTGCTGTTTGTACTGCTGCTACTGTTCGTGCTGTTGCTGCTGCTGCTGTTGTAACCTTTCTGTTTGTACTGCTGCTGCTGTTGTAACCTTCCTGTTTGTATTGCTGCTACTGTTCGTGCTGTTGCTGCTGCTGCTGTTGTAATCTTGCTGTTTGTACTGCTGCTACTGTTCGTGCTGTTGCTGCTGCTGCTGTTGTAACCTTGCTGTTTGTACTGCTGCTGCTGTTGTAACCTTCCTGTTTGTTTTGGGCTGCTACTGTTTCTTTGCTGTTGCTGCTGCGCTGTTGTAATCTTGCTGTTTGTACTGCTGTTACTGTTCGTGCTGTTGCTGCTGTTGTAACCTTGCTGTTTGTACTGCTGCTGCTGTTGTAACCTTGCTGTTTGTACTGCTGCTGCTGTTGTAACCTTGCTGTTTGTACTGCTGTTACTGTTCGTGCTGTTGCTGCTGCTGTTGTTATAACCTTGCTGTTACTGTTAGTGCTGTTGCTGCTGCTGCTGTTGTAGCCTTGCTGTTTGTACTGCTGCTGCTGTTGTAACCTTGCTGTTTGTACTGCTGTTACTGTTCGTGCTGTTGCTGCTGCTGCTGTTATAACCTTGCTGTTTGTACTGCTGTTACTGTTAGTGCTGTTGCTGCTGGTGCTGTTGTAACCTTCCTGTTTGTACTGCTGCTACTGTTCATGCTGTTGCTGCTGGTGCTGTTGTAACTTTGCTGTTTGTACTGCTGCTACTGTTCGTGCTGTTGCTGCTGGTGCTGTTGTAACCTTGCTGTTTGTACTGCTGCTACTGTTCGTGCTGTTGCTGCTGGTGCTGTTGTAACCTTGCTGTTTGTACTGCTGCTACTGTTCGTGCTGTTGCTGTTGCTGCTGTTGTAACCTTGCTGTTTGTACTGCTGCAAAGGGTTCGTGCTGTTGCTGCTGGTGCTGTTGTAACCTTCCTGTTTGTATTGCTGCTACTGTTCATGCTGTTGCTGCTGGTGCTGTTGTAGCCTTGCTGTTTGTACTGCTGCTGCTGTTGTAACCTTGCTGTTTGTACTGCTGCTACTGTTCGTGCTGTTGCTGCTGCTGCTGCTGTTGTAACCTTGCTGTTTGTACTGCTGCTACTGTTCGTGCTGTTGCTGCTGGTGCTGTTGTAACCTTGCTGTTTGTACTGCTGCTACTGTTCGTGCTGTTGCTGCTGGTGCTGTTGTAACCTTCCTGTTTGTACTGCTGCTACTTTTCGTGCTGTTGCTGCTGGTGCTGTTGTAACCTTGCTGTTTGTACTGCTGCTGCTGCTGTTGTAACCTTCCTGTTTGTATTGCTGCTACTGTTCGTGCTGTTGCTGCTGCTGCTGTTGTAACCTTGCTGTTTGTACTGCTGCTACTGTTCGTGCTGTTGCTGTTGCTGCTGTTGTAACCTTGCTGTTTGTACTGCTGCTACTGTTCGTGCTGTTGCTGCTGCTGCTGCTGTTGTAACCTTGTTGTTTGTATTGCTGCTACTGTTCGTGCTGTTGCTGCTGGTGCTGCTGCTGCTGTTGTAACCTTGCTGTTTGTACTGCTGCTACTGTTCGTGCTGTTGCTGCTGGTCCTGTTGCTGCTGGTGCTGCTGCTGCTGTTGTAACCTTGCTGTTTTTACTGCTGCTACTGTTCGTGCTGTTGCTGTTGCTGCTGTTGTAACCTTGCTGTTTGTACTGCTGCTACTGTTCGTGCTGTTGCTGCTGCTGCTGCTGTTGTAACCTTGTTGTTTGTATTGCTGCTACTGTTCGTGCTGTTGCTGCTGGTCCTGTTGCTGCTGGTGCTGCTGCTGCTGTTGTAACCTTGCTGTTTGTACTGCTGCTACTGTTCGTGCTGTTGCTGCTGGTCCTGTTGCTGCTGGTGCTGCTGCTGCTGTTGTAACCTTGCTGTTTTTACTGCTGCTACTGTTCGTGCTGTTGCTGTTGCTGCTGGTGCTGTTGCTGCTGGTCCTGTTGCTGCTGTTGCTGCTGGTGCTGTTGCTGCTGTTGCTGCTGGTGCTGTTGCTGCTAGTGTTGTCGTGGTCTTCAAGACTAGGTCCTTGAGAGCTGTATAATCCTCCGGGTTTAGCGCTTCCCCTTGATTATAATAATAATAATAGGTCCTTGAGAAGTTGGTGAACAGCAAACAGAAAATTTATACACTGAAACTACATTTCGGCCACGAGAGCAAAATGTGCCAATAAAATCTGCACTAACTGGCGAATTATCACCTCCCAGAGTTATTTCTTTATTCACTACAAGTAACTGAATGTAGATGACATCAAAATATTAAGCAGTAATTTCGTCCACAGGGCCAGGAAATGGAACTCAGTAGGCAGGAAAATCCAGAAGTGAGTATGAAGCAAGAGGGCGAGGCCCTAAGTAGGTTGAGAGTTGAAAATGCAGCGGGGCTGGATGTTATTAACAATATAACACTAAATGATGGGGAGGAGGGGATACAGTCTTGGTACAGTTGGTAAATTTTAGTTGGCTGGTTAATGGGGTTTAAAGCCTGTTAACTACACAAGGGTCATTAAGGCTGCATGTCACCTGTTCACGACCAGTCAAAAATATGCTTTAATACCAAAACAGAGGATTAAAACAGATTTTATGTGTACAGGAGGGCCCCACTTATAAAGTAGGGCCCTACTTATACAGCAAGTTAGGTTCTGGGCTACTCTAGGGCCCCACTTATACAGCAGGTTAGGTTCTGGGCTACTCTAGGGCCCTACTTATACAGCAGGTTAGGTTCTGGGCTACTCTAGGGCCCTACTTATACAGCAGGTTAGGTTCTGGGCTACTCTAGGGCCCTACTTATACAGCAGGTTAGGTTCTGAGCTACTCAAGGGCCCTACTTATACAGCAAGTTAGGTTCTGGGCTACTCTAGGCCCCACTTATACAGAGGGTTTGGTTCTGGGGTACTCTAGGGCCCTACTTATACAGCAGGTTAGGTTCTGGGCTATCTAGGGCCCTACCCTTTTACAGCAGGTTTAGGTTCTGGGGACTTCTAGGGGCCCTACTTATACAGCAGGTTAGGTTCTGGGCTACTCTAGGGCCCTTTCTTATACAGCAGGTTAGGTTCTGGGCTACTCCCAGGGCCCTACTTATACAGCAGGTTAGGTTCTGAGCTACTCAAGGGCCCTACTTATACAGCAAGTTAGGTTCTGGGCTACTCTAGGGCCCTACTTATACAGCAGGTTAGGTTCTGGGCTACTCTAGGGCCCTACTTATACAGCAGGTTAGGTTCTGGGCTACTCTAGGGCCCTACTTATACAGCAGGTTAGGTTCTGGGCTACTCTAGGGCCCCACTTATACAGCAGGTTAGGTTCTGGGCTACTCTAGGCCCTAACTTATTACAGCAGTTAGGTTTCTGGCTAATTAGGGCCCTACTTATACAGCAGGTAGGTTTCTGGCTACTCTGGCCCTACTTTTAACACAGGTTAGTTCTGAGCTACCTCGGCACCTACTTTATACAGCAAGTTAGTTCTGGCTACTCCGGCCCCACTTATACGCAGGTTAAGGTTCTGGGCTACTCCTAGGCCCTACTTATACAGCAGGTAGGTTCTTGGCTATCTAGGCCTACTTATACAGCAGGTTAGGTTTTTGGGGTACTCTAGGGCCTACTTATACAGCAGGTTAGGTTCTGGGCTACTCTAGGGCCCTACTTATACAGCAGGTTAGGTTCTGGGCTACTCTAGGGCCCTACTTATACAGCAGGTTAGGTTCTGGGCTACTCTAGGGCCCAACTTTCACAGCAGGTTTTGGTTCTGGGCTACTCTAGGGCCCAACTTTACCAACAGGTTTAGGTTCTGGCTATCCCAGGGCCCAACTTTACACTAAAAGTTAGGTCTTGGCTATCTCAGGGCCCATTACACAGGGTTAGGTTTGGCTACTCTAGGGCCCCAACTTACACACAGGTTAGGTTCTGGGCTACTCTAGGCCCAAATTACACAACAGGTTAGGTTCTGGGCTACTCTAGGGCCCAACTTACACAACAGGTTAGGTTCTGGGCTACTCTAGGGCCCAACTTACACAACAGGTTAGGTTCTGGGCTACTCTAGGGCCCAACTTACACAACAGGTTAGGTTCTGGGCTACTCTAGGGCCCACTTACACAACAGGTTAGGTTTTTGGGCTACTCTAGGGCCCAACTTACACAGGGGTTTGGTTTGGGGGTACTGCTGTTTAAACAAAAATCACTGTATAATGAGAGACTACTCACGTTCAAAAACTATAAAGCCTGATGCAAAGTTTACACTATCATATATTAAGTGAGCAATAAAGGAGGGCCTTAAAATACATAAACTTACACAAATTACTTAAAATATTTTCGCCCTTAACTTACAGTAAGTGGTGAATATATTCATTGTAGGAAGTCTGAATAAATGATGAATGGCTGTAATTAAAAACCGCCGCATTTGCGAAACCACCCAAAAAAGCCCGTAAGGGGGGGCCTGTCTGTTATAACAGGGGGAAATACACCTCAAGTGTATATAATCTTGTTTCTTGTGTAAGAGAGAAGGTTAAAATTTTAATATTAAATGGAAATAAAGAGTACACTACATCTCCACAACTTCTGCTCTCTCATTTCTCTATTTCGACTGAAGAAACCTGCTGAGCAGACGAAACGTTTCGTTAATGAAAATACCAGAATGCTGCACATGTATACCAGAATGCTGCACATGTATACCAGAATGGTGCACATGAGTCATACACATGGACACTAGGCAAATTGTATCATGGTAATACACTCTTTTTCTCTACTTTTCGTCTTAATCACTTATATATCTAGATTTTTTCTTTTCGAATTTGTAAAACAAGTGAGACCGGGCCGCGGGGGCGACGAGCCCCGGAACTATTAACAAATACCAAAGATGAAGTGGAACCCGGCAGAAAGGAGGTAAAGAAAGCAGCAGCAGGAATAATGAGGCGCCTGTGGAAAAACATATGTAAATAGAAGGGAGGAGGAGGAGGGGTGTATCAGAGTACAGTGATGCCGACACTTGTATGGGTGTGCTGAGGCATGGTCTTCAACTTGCTCACAGCGAGGAGGAGGCTGGAGGCTGGACACTGGAGGCAGTGGAGATGGTCGTGTGTGAGACCAATGTCTGTTGCGAATATTATGCAGAGAATAAATTAGAGGACGGTGTAGTGGTATGAAAGGTATACTTCAGAGAGCTGAAGAGGAGATGTTGAGATGGTTTGGTCATGTAGAAAGGGTGGAGCAAGATAAGGTGATTAAGAGGGGGTATAAATCTTGAGTGGATGGTAGGTGTAAGGGTGGTCCCAGGAAGGCTGGGCAGGGAGGGGGTGAAGAGCAGGTCTTGAGAGCTATAGAGGTTTGAACATCCCAGTACACATCCTTCACTGTTATGAGCGGGTGGATACAAGTGCTGTTTTGGCCAGTTAACTTGCCGTTGAAGTGTCAACTTGGTAATGTCTGCGAAAGTGATTTATGGAAACCGGTTACCTGCACTTGAAGTTTCGGAGGTACGAAGTAAAATCCATACACTTCTGAAACTAACATATCCCTTGCTATTTATCAGTGGTTCAGGGGATTATCTTCCCTACATCCTGGTCCCAGACCAAGCCTCCTAGGTTGGAAAGGAAATATGATAGCATTAAGAACTATTAAAAAATATACAGGAAAGATATAAGTACACTAAATATAAGAAAATCTGTAAGATTTACCTGTTCTATTACGTGTTTATGAGGCATTATGTTAGGTTCATGGGAATTATTTTACGTGTCTGGGACTTTGTTAGGTTCATGCCCACATTATGTTCGTGTTATGGCTTTGTTAGTTTTTTAAAAAGGACATTATGTTTTGTTTATGAGGCTTATGTTACGTGTTCATGAGCATTTGTTACGTGATGGGACTTATGTTCGTTTCATGGGACTTTTTTTAGTTTCAGGGAATTATGTTACGTTTTCAGGGGACTTTTGTTACGTGTTACGGGACATTATGTTACGTGTTTATGAGGCATTATGTTACGTGTTCATGGGAATATTTTAGTGTTCATGGGCTTTGTTAGTGTTATGGGAATTGTTCGTGTTTATGAGGCATTTTTTAGGTTTTATGAGACATTATGTTAGTGTTCATGGGCTTTATTTTAGTGTTCGGAGTGGTCGGGAAGGGGCAGATGCAGTTTAATTGACAAATGCAAAGTTCAAAATTTTGGACAGGAAAAAAACCATGCCACATATAAACTAAAAAATTTTGATCTTAATTACGGATTGCAAAAAAATTTTTAGGATTTGGGTTTAGCGTAATCTAAAACCCAAGAAAAACAGTGCATAAGTTTCGAAATAAAGCTAATAGATCCTTGGCTTCATATCAGAACAAAAATAATAGGAGTCCTCGGTTGTTCTTAACTCTATACATCCTTGGTTAGGCCTCTTTGATTATCTGCAAGTTTTGGTCACCGTTTTAAAGAATGGATATAAATTCTCGGAAAATGAACAAAGGGGTGACAAAGATGATCCGTTCAAAACCTTCCCTATGAGGATAGACTGGGGCCCCGAAATGCACTCTCTAGAAAGAGTTAATTGGGGGGATTGATGAGGTGTTAATGGAGACAGGGAATAAATAAAAGGGGGTGTTAAAATTTTGTGAAAAAATTGCCTAGAAGGACTGCGCAAGGTTTTAAGTTGGAAAAATTCAGATTCAGGAGGATATAGGAAAAAATGGTTGGTAAAAGGTTGTGTGGTGGAAAAAACTCCCCAAATACCCTTTTATAAGGGCCAGAACGTTTTGTAGTTTAAAAAAAGGTTGGATAAATACATGAGTAGATGTGGGGGGGTGTGGTTGACCCGATAGCTTGTGCTGACAGGTCGGTGCCGTGTTTTTCCCCCCTTAAGTCGTGTTTACCCGACCGTCTAGGTTGGGTGCATTTGGGTTAAGCCGGTAGGGCTTGGCCCGCTGCTGGGCCCGTAGGCCTTCTGCAGTGTTCCTTCGTTTTTTTTTTTGTGTTCACGGGAAATTATGTTACGGTTTTATGGGGCATTATGTTACGGTTTATGAGGATTTTGTTACGTTTCATGGGCTTATGTTACGTGTTCATGGGACTTATGTTAAAATGTTCAGGGAATTTTTGTTACGTGTTCACGGGACATTTGTTCGTGTTCATGGGACATTATGTTACGTGTTAGGAGCATTATGTTACGTGTTCATGGAAATTTTTGTTAGTGTTCTGGGACATTTGTTTGTGTTCACGGGCTTTGTTTCTGTTCTGAGAATTATGTTACGTGTTCATGGGAATTATGTTAGTGTTTTGGGACTTATTTACGTGTTCATGGGCATTTTGTTACGGTTCATGAGACTTATGTTAGTGTTATGGGGAATTATGTTAGTGTTTGGGGGCATTATGTTACGGTTCATGAGGGGCTATGTTTGGTCATGGGACATTATGTTATGTTCACGGGCTTATGTTACGTGTTCATGGGCATTTTGTTCGTGTTATGGACATTTTGTTACGTGTTCTGGGGCATTATGTTAGTGTTCTGGACATTATGTTACGTGTTCATGAGACTTATTTAGTGTTCATGGGACATTTGTTTCGTGTTCATGAGAATTATGTTCGTGTTCATGAGACTTATGTTACGTGTTCATGAGACATTATGTTTTCGTGTTCATGGACATTATGTTTCGTGTTATGGACATTTGTTTCGTGTTCTGAGCATTTGTTCGTGTTCAAGGGGACATTATTTTTTACGTGTTCACGGGACTTTGTTGTGTTCAGGGGTTATGTTTTGTGTTCACGGGAATTATGTTCGTGTTACGGGCTTATGTTTGTGTTCACGGGACATTATGTTATGGTTCATGGGACATTTGTTACTGTTCACGGGACATTATGTTAGTGTTTTATGAGACTTATGTTACGTGTTCCGGGACATTATGTTACGTGTTCATGAGCATTTTGTTACTGTTCAGGGCATTTTGTTACGTGTTCATGAGCATTATGTTACGTGTTCCGGGCATTTGTTAATGTTTATGAGAAATTTTGTTTTGTGTTTTGGACATTTGTTACGTGTTCTGGGAATTATGTTATGTGTTCATGAGCATTATGTTAGTGTTATGGGACATTATGGTTTCGTGTTTTTGAGACATTTGTTACGTGTTAGAGCTTAGTACGTGTTATGGACATTTTGTTTGTGTTATGAGACATTATGTTTTTGGTTCTGGACATTTGTTAGTGTTCATGAGCATTATGTTACGTGTTCAGGGACCAATTATGTTCGTTTCACGGGACATTTGTTACGTGTTCCGGGACATTATGTTATGTGTTCACGGGACATTATGTTACGTGTTCATGAGACATTATGTTACGTGTTCACGGGACATTATGTTATGTGTTCATGAGACATTATGTTACGTGTTCACGGGACATTATGTTATGTGTTCATGAGACATTATGTTACGTGTTCATGGGACATTATGTTATGTGTTCATGGGACATTATGTTACGTGTTCATGAGACATTATGTTACGTGTTCACGGGACATTATGTTATGTGTTCATGAGACATTATGTTACGTGTTCATGAGACATTATGTTACGTGTTCACGGGACATTATGTTATGTGTTTCTGGGACATTACCTACGTTTGAAATGGCTTAACAAAGTTCCTGGAGAGCGAAACGTTGCCACAATAAAATATAACATTAGTTGCACTTTTGTCCTTTTACCTAACATAAATGAAGGAGAGTCTAGGCAGTGAGTGTAGCCTAGTAACACCCAATGATGACTGGCTAGGCTGAGTCTAGAGCAATCACCAGTGAGACGGCACCTTGCTTGGGACTGTACACCTCCCCTCCAACTCGTTTATCGCCACCAATGGCCGTGTGCCGTACACTTGGAAAGGTTACTGCCGCCCTACCTGCACACACACATTCTAATACCCTCGCTCCTTGTTTACGGCAGCCCAGCACGCGAGGGTAATTGTTTGCCCTGTGTGTGTGTGTGTGTGATTACGGTGTACAAGGGTGTCATATCTCGCTTCTACCTCTCCTCACTTACACCCGGGGCTCTAATCTCTCTCTCTCTCTCCTCGCAGGGTTCCTTTACACCGCCAACACACAAGCAACGGGAGGTTTAAAAAGGTGTTCAAGAGCGTGTAAGGTTCCAGTAAGATCTTTGCTGGATATCACCTTGATTCTCCTGCATAGATCGCGTATTTTTTTTTTTTTTTTGGCTGTGGTCACAAATTTATGTTAGCGTGGTGTTAATGTACTCGCAAAATTGTATAGCATTGTTCCTTTACTAAATTAAATTATTATTATTATCAGGAAACCACAGATATTCTTTCGGCTAAGATTATGTAATTAAGTTTAATATTTCACAATGTGAGTTCACTAGGCTGGTGCTACACACTCCAAACTCACAAAACCATAGAACGGGTGGGATTTGAACCCACGGCTTGTTGGCACTCGTGTCTGATTCAATAATCAATCGTACTGTCCCATCCCCCCAGATAATATTACGTGTTAAATGTCCCGTAGCTGGATTGCTAGAGCACTCAGCTCACACTGAGGGCCGTGGTTCGATCCTCGGTGCTGGTGAAAACATTGGGACGTGTTCCCTTAACACACCTGCTGTCCATGTTCACATAGCAGTAAAATAAGTATCTAGGTGATAGTCGACTGGTGTGGGTTGCATCCTGGGGACAAAACTGACCTAATATGCCCGAAATGCCCACCATAACAAGGAGCTTGTAGAAACAATAATAATAATAATAATAATAATAATTATTATTATTATTATTATTATTAAGTCTGGCATGACTAAGACACATGTGCAACAGTTGTGTATTCTTATTGTTTAGACGTTTCGCCTACACAGTAGGTTTCTTCAGTCTAATACATAGGCAGTAGGTGTAGTAGTGAAATGAAAATGATGTAATAAGAACATAAGAACATAAGAACGAAGGAACACTGCAGAAGGCCTACTGGCCCATGCGAGGCAGGTCCAAGTCCCTACCGGCTTAAGCCAATGCACCCAACCTAGTCATGTCAGGTCACATTGACTCAAGGGAGGAACACGGCAACCGACCCGTTAGCACAAGCTATCAGGTCTAACTCACACCCACCCACATCTACTCATGTATTTATCCAACCTATTTTTAAAGCTACACAACGTTCTGGCCTCTATAAAGGTACTTGGGAGTTTGTTCCACTCACCCACAACTCTATTACCAAACCAGTATTTCCTATATCCCTCTGAATTGAATTTTTCCAACTTAAAACCATTGCTGCGAGTCTGTCTAGGCTAGTATTTCACAAAACTATTTAATCCCTTTATTTTTTCCCTTTGTTTTCCCACTTAAAAACCCCCTCAATCATATCCCCCCTAATTCTACGTCTTTCTAGAGAGTGCAGTTTCAGGGCCTTTAGTCTATCCTCATGGGGAAGGTTTCTGATACTGGGATCATCTTTGTCATCTCCTTTGTACATTTTCCAGAGAATTTATATCCATTCTGTAATACGGTGACCAAAACTGTGCAGCATAATCTAAATGAGGCCTAACCAAGGATGTATAGAGTTGAAGAACAACCTGAGGACTCCTATTTTTTTATGCTTCTTGATATGAAGCCAAGGATTCTATTAGTTTTTATTGCGAACATTATGCACTGTTGTCTTGGTTTCGATTACTGCTAACCAAATCCTAAATCTTTTTCGCAATCCGTAATATTAAGATTACATTATTTATTTTATATGTGGCATGGTTATTGTCCTGTCCAACATTTAGAACTTTGCATTTGTCTAATTAAACTGAAATCTCCCACTTCTCCGACCACTGCATCAGTCTATTCAAATCTTCTGGAGTGTTCGAATGCCCTCGTCAAAATAAATTCGACGGCCTTTTTGGTGTATCGGCAAACTTGCCGATGTCGCTCTTTATGCCCTCATCTATGTCGTTTATGTAGATTGTGAACAGCAGGGGGCCCAACACTGACCCTGTGGAACACCGCTCGTGACGCTTCCCCACTCTGATTTCTCCCCTTTTTATGCAACTCTCTGCTGCCTTTTTGTCAACCATGCCTCTATCCAGGAAAAAAATTTCTCCTCCTATTCCAGGGTGCTTTAATTTTCCTCAATATTTCTTGATGTGGGCCCCTGTCAAAACCCTTACTGAGTCCATATACAAAAATTTCATATTCGTTACCATGATCTACCCCCTCAAATCCCTTAGTGAAAAAAAGTTAATAAATTCGTAAGGCAGGAACGCCCCTTGTAAAACCATGCTGAGATCGTTGATTAATTTATGCTTTTCAAGGTGGCTACGAACTGCCTCGGAAATTATTGATTCCATAAATTTTCCCCTATGGAGGTTAGGCTTATTGGTCTATAGTTCGAAGTTAAGGACCTGTCACCTGTTTTGAAAATAGGTATCACATTTGCCATTTTCCACTTATCTGGCACCATGCCAGTTTGTAGTGATATGTTGAAAAGATTAGCCAAAGGTGTGCTAAGCTCCTCTTTACATTCCTTTAGAACCCTTGCATACAGTTCATCAGGGCCTGGGGATTTGTTAGGTTTTAATTTATCTATTTGCCTAAGGACCATGTCACCAATCTATCAACCTTGGAGAAATAGTATTTGAGGTAGTCAGTCCCTCAGCTCCATGGAACTCAACTCTTCTCCAGGCTGAGGGACTGACCACCTTGTTCCAGACCATGGAACTCAACTCTTCTCCAGGCTGAGGGGATGACCACCTTTTTCCAGACCATGGAACTCAACTCTTCTCAGGGCTGAGGGACTGACCACCTTGTTTCCAGACCATGGAATCAACTCTTCTCCCGTGAGGGACTGAAACCTTGTTCCAGACCATGGAACTCAACTCTTCTCCAGGCTGAGGGACTGACCACCTTGTTCCAGACCATGGAACTCAACTCTTCTCCAGGCTGAGGGACTGACCACCTTGTTCCAGACCATGGAACTCAACTCTTCTCCAGGCTGAGGGGTGACCACCTTGTTCCAGACCATGGAACTCAATCTTCTCCAGGCTGGGGACTGACCCCCTTGTTCAGACCATGGAAACTCAATCTTCTTCAGGCGAGGGACTGACCACCTTGTTCCAGACCATGGAACTCAACTCTTCTCCAGGCTGAGGGACTGACCACCTTGTTCCGGACGATAGAACTGAACTCTTCTCCAAGCTGAGGGACTGACCACCTTGTTCCGGACCATAGAACTGAACTCTTCTCCAGGCTGAGGGACTGACCACCTTGTTCCAGACCATAGAACTGAACTCTTCTCCAGGCTGAGGGACTGACCACCTTGTTCCGGACCATAGAGTTGAACTCTTCTCCAAGCTGAGGGACTGACCACCTCAAATGCTATTTCACCAAGGTTAATGGACTGATTGCATCACCTTCACTGCTACACCTACTGCCTCTGTATCTGACTGAAGCAGCCTACTGCGTGGGCGAAACGTTTCAATAATAAAGATACCCAACTGTCGCACATGTGTCTTAATCTTCAAACTGTGGGTATTTTCTACCATTTCCAAGGTAAGTCTGGCAGGTGGGCGGACGACTGACGCCATATTTATGCACCCACCTATTTGTATCTGTAACATTTTGATTATGCAAATAGGTTAATAAGTTTTGGAGAAACTTTTTTCAATTTTAGGGCATACTTACTGCCCCTCCCTTCTCTCTTCCCACTCACCCTCACCCCTCTCTATTTTAGGGCATATTTACTACCTCTCTCACCCCTCTCTATATTATAAGACATTTACTGCCTCCTCTCTTCCCACTCAGTCATCCCTCTCCATTTTAGAGAAAATTTACAGCCTCTCTCCTCAATTCACATTCACTCTCACCCCTCTCTGTTTTAGAGCAAATATATACTGCCTCTATCTTTCTCTCTTTTCTCTTTCCTCTCACCTCTCTTCATTTTAGAGCAAATTTACTGCCTCTCTCCTCTCTTCACACTCAATCTCACCACTCTCCACCCTCTTTCTTCACCCTTGTCTCCCTCTCTCTTCACTCTGACAGGTCTAGGCCAGGTCTGGAGGCTGATGTGAGGATAAAGTCAGTTATATGGGGACTGTGATAATAAGGAACCAGAGATAACATTATCACAGTGCTGTTGTGTACAGTGTGTGGCCCCTTCCCCGTTGTGTACCCGTTTGTGGCCCCTAACCGTTGTCAACCTGTTTGTGGGCCCCTTTCCGTTGTTCACCCGTTCGTGGCTCTCCCTCCCTGTTGTCCATCCGTTTGTGACCCCCTCCTGTTGTCCCTGTTAACCTCTCCAAAATACCTAACGTAAACAATCATAGCCAGTAGCAACAGCCTGGTTGACCAGTAAGCACTAGACAAGCCTGGCGTAAGGCAGCTTCAGTACAAATAAAATTAGTAACTAGCAACACTAGCACTTCCGTCTACCACAAGCAACGAAGCTTCAGTACAAAACTGCAACTAGCAACATAGCTCTCCCCTCTACCCCAAGCACCCAAAATTCAGTACAAAACTAGCAACACTAGCTCTCCCCTCTACCACAAGCAACGAAGCTTCAGTACAAAACTAGCAACTAGCAACACTAGCTCTCCCGTCTACCACAAGCAACGAAGCTTCAGTACAAAACTAGCAACTAGCAACACTAGCTCTCCCCTCTACCACAAGCACCGAAGCTTCAGTACAAAACTAGCAACACTAGCTCTCCCCTCTACCACAAGCAACGAAGCTTCAGTACAAAACTAGCAACTAGCAACACTAGCTCTCCCCTCACCACAAGCAACGAAGTTCAGTACAAAACTAGAACTAGCAACACTAGCTCTCCCTCTACCACAAGCAACGAAGCTTCAGTACAAAACTAGCAACTAGCAACACTAGCTCTCCCCCTTACCACAAGCACCCAAGCTTCAGTACAAAACTTTGCAACACTAGCTCTCCCTCTACCACAAGCAACGAAGCTTCAGTACAAAACTAGCAACTAGCAACACTAGCTCTCCCCTTACCACAAGCAACGAAGCTTCAGTACAAAACTAGCAACTAGCAAAACTAGTCTCCCCTCTACCACAAGAAACGAAGCTTCAGTACAAAAATAGCAACTAGCAACACTAGCTCTCCTCTACCACAAGCACCGAAGCTTCAGTACAAAACTGCAACACTAGCTCTCCCTCTACCACAAGCAACGAAGCTTCAGTACAAAACTAGCAACTAGCAACACTAGCTCTCCCCTCTACCACAAGCAACGAAGCTTCAGTACAAAACTAGCAACTAGCAACACTAGCTCTCCCCTCTACCACAAGCACCGAAGCTTTAGTACAAAAAATAGCAACACTAGCTCTCCCCTCTACCACAAGCAACGAAGCTTCAGTACAAAAACTAGCAATAGCAACACTAGCTCTCCCTCTACTACAAGCAACGAAGCTTCAGTACAAAACTAGCAACTAGGCAACACTTGCTTCCCTCTTACCACAAGCACCGAAGCTTCAGTACAAAACTAGCAACACTAGCTCTCCCCTCTACCACAAGTATCATGTGGGAGTTCGATACGTGGATTAGGGTAGAAATACTCACGTAGGCTGTTATTACGTATAATCGTAGATATGTGGAGAGAACCCGCAGCCGGTACCTTGCCCTGCTCACACTATTAACACTGAACTGACGACTGGCCACAGGATACCCTGTAGTGGGTCTTTTGAAATAGTGTCAGCTCAGCAACAATATGAAGGAACGTGATCAAGAGACGTTGTAGTTGAGTCAACGGGACGGTTATGGTAAAAACTGGTTACTACTACTGAGACTGGTAATGGTTATATTACTGAGAGCTCCGGCGCGCTAAGTATGTTGTCACGAACATACAACTAATACAAACTAGAGCATGGCAGGTTACAGGTTGCTTGGGCTCGATTTATACAATGTCCAAAGTTACCAACATTAAACTTTATAGATACATACGTAGATCATTTGGAATGAAAGCCTTACGTATGAAACCTGGTAATACATTCAAGATATAATATAGTACAACTTAAAACTCAACAAATGAACAAACGAATCAACATTGAGATTACCAAGTGATAAAAAAACAAAGAAAATTTGATCGATCGATCTGTTTCGTGTGTTCTACGGATTCTGAGGAAGGAATATATACAAAGAAAGACGTGGTTAACAGAAAGGCCAGATTCGGTGCAGCAAATCTAGTCTGTTAACTCTCAGAATGCGCGAGAGAACACAAACACAAAAAAAATTTCCTTGAATATGATAAGTTGATCACTGTATATTATTCATATAATACGGTTATTTACATTTAACCCCAACTCTGCTGGGGTAAAGATTTGGCATATGCACGATGGGTGTCATCTTGGGAGGAATCAAACTCTGTAGATTTGCTAAATCATGCTGTTTTTGAGGCAAATCTGAATTGGAAGTTTCAAATGATACTTGAGGGATTTCTCAATACCTGTCGAGTACGTAGGGAAAATACGACATAGGTTGATCGTCTGACTGAGATCAGAGGAAGAGAGTACAGGATCAGGAGGATTGTCAGTTGTCTGTCACATTAGTCTGGGTTGGAACATCATTATCATCACCTATACTACCTTATTAGGATCCAAATGCGATTCTTTTATACTGACCAGTACTAATCTCTATAACATTATACTTATTACCAGTGATATTGTTCAACTACGCGATAAGGACCAAACAAACCTTGATTCAGCTTTTGGCATTGCGAAGTTTTGTTAAAATTAATCAGCATAACTCTCGAAACCTACTTTGATTTTGGATGGCTTTTTGATCGAGTGTTTTCGTCTCTTGTGAATTACAGCTGTTGATTTATGAAGTGTTTCTGGATTTTTCTAAAAACATTTGAGCTAAGCTGGTACGAGTTGCTACGAATATCATCAGGGTTGTAATTTGCTTTCGGAATTAGAATATACAACTCATAAGGCAAACGTTTATCTACACCGTACAATGCATAATGTGGAGTGTCACCTATAGAAAATTGTTAAGCACAGACTTTATCGCACACTGGCACATCAGGTATAACTTCATCCCAAGTTTCATCTATTGGGGATTGATAGTGGCTCTCAAGACATCAAGTATTTCTTATTGGTTCGTTCCGCTAACCCATTGCTGGCAGGATGATGTGGAAACAATGGTGGATTTACGTGATATTGTACATGGTACACAATTTTTCAAGAATTTCATTACAGAATTTCACCCTCCATTATCTGTTTACTTGGGACTTAGGTAGTGGTATGCCTGCGATAATGCGTTCTTAAACGCTTTGGCTACTGTCTCGGCAGTCTTGTCTGCTATAGGAATAAACTCGCAATATATGGTTGGAAATGTCTACCATAACACACAGATGTTTTGTTGCCTTGGATGGGAACATTGGGAATATTTACGTTAACAAATCTAGCGGCAACTCTTTCCACGGTTTGCTAGTAGTTGGGATACACTTGGATTGGATTCGGACATTGCATTTGCATTTTTATTGCATGCAGACACTACATTTCCTAACATTACTCAGAAATATCAGTTGCCATTTCGAGGCCAAAAGTATTTTCAATCTGGCTTGTTTTTATGAAGATCCATAACCAGGGTGTGCAACACCTGGTACATCGTGAACGAGCTGTAGGCTACATTCACTAGTGACTACTGTGGAATTACTAACTGTATATACTCTTCTGCTAGGAGTACCCAGCTCGGATGTTCGATACAGTAATTCTTTGGTTCATGAGGAAAGATCACTGATGGGTGCTGGTGGCTTAAAGTCAGAATAGATCTTCCTGGAGCAGGAATCGAATACACCAGACCACATGGGATCTGTTCGCTTGAGCAGTCTTTACATCCTTCAGCATAAATGGAAGGGTCTGCAGTTACTATACTACATGTCGCGATAAGGATCTGCGACTACATTTGACTTGCCAGGTAAATGCTCAAAGGTAGGATTGAACTCTTGGATAGTCAAGGTCCATCTAGCTAACCTTCCAGTAGGTTGTTTTCTGGAATAAGGGTATCAGTGGAGCATGATCTGTCAAGACATGAACAGAGTACTGATAAATAATGTCTCGAAGTGTTTTAAAAAGACCATACTATTGCTAAAGCTTCTTGCTCAGTTACTGTATAATTACGTTCAGCCTTCGTAAGGACTCGGCTAGCAAATGCAACTGCGTTGTACTTGCCATCGGTCTTCTGAGCTAGTACGGCACCTATGCCAATTGAACTAGCATCAGTTGTCAGATAGAAAGGCTTAGAAAAATCTGGAATTTCAAAATTGGAGCAGAAGTTAGTTTTTTCTTTTAGAGTTTGGAATGCTCTTTCTTGACGGAAGGTCCAAACAAAAGGAGCATCTTTCTTAAGCAACTCAGTTAGAGGAGCAGCTATGGAAGAAAAATTGGCAATGAAAGATCTATAAAAACCTGCTAAGCCCACAAGGATCTTACGGCATCAGCAGTTTTGGGAGTTGGAAAATTTAGTACTGCAGTTACTTTACTTTGGTCAGTCGTAACCCCTCTAGGAGTGACTACGTGACCAAGAAATTTTAATTTCTGATCTGAAAAATTGACATTTTGACAGTTTGATCTTTAAATTGGCTTCTTCAAGCTTACCAAGTACTACATCAAGTCTTTTCAAGTGTATATCCACGTCTTTAGACAAGACGATTACGTCATCTAAGTACACCATAAGTGCATTACCTATGAGACCTCTAAAGATATTATTCCCTGAGCCTTGAGAACGTGATAGGGGAAGATCGTAATCCAAATGCCATACGGAGGAAGTGATAATGACCTGTAGGAGTGGAGAATGCAGTTAGCTCTTGGCTGTCCTCGTGAAGAGGGACTTGCCAAAACCCTTGTAACAAATCTAGGGTTGAAAAGACTTTGTTATCTCCAATATTACGTAAAAGATCACCCAGTACAGGGAGTGGAAAGCGATCTGGAATGGTTTTTGCGTTTAACTTCCTAAAGTCAATTACTGGACGCCAAGTACCATCCTTCTTAGGTACTAGTATCAAGGGTGCATTCCAAGGTGAATTGCTAGGTGCAATAACTCCATCATCAAGCATTTGATTGATCAATTCTTCTGCGACAGCAACTTGTGAATGAGGCATTCTGTACGCAGGTATGTAGATAGGTCTAGTACCAGGTTCAAGTGGAATACGATGGGACAATAAGTTCGTTATACCCATCTTCTCACCTGGTAAAGCAATGGCTTTACGACGTTTGTTCAACAGAGTCAACAAACGCTTGACTTCATCTGGGAAGTCAGTGGGAGCTAAGTCTTTCTCCTCAACTGGTGGAACAGATTGATCCAGTGCAGTGGATGAGGTCTCCCCTTGAATTACCCTTAAAAACGTAAATCCACGCTCCACACCGCTGCACACCATTTATCATGTGGGAGTTCGATACGTGGATTAGGGTAGAAATACTCACGTAGGCTGTTATTACGTATAATCGTAGATATGTGGAGAGAACCCGCAGCCGTTACCTTGCCTGCTCACACTCTTAACACTGACTGACCGACTGCCCACAGTACCCAGTAGTGGGTCTTTTGAAATAGTGTCAGCTCAGCACAATATGAAAGACCGTGACTCAAGAGACGGTTGGTCGTTGAGTCAACGGACGGTTACTGGTAACTGGTTACTACTACTGAGACAAGCAACGAAGCTTCAGTACAAAACTAGCAACTAGCAACACTATCTCTCCCCTCTACCACAAGCACCGAAGCTTCAGTACAAAACTAGCAACACTAGCTCTCCCCTCTACCACAAGCAACGAAGCTTCAGTACAAAACTAGCAACTAGCAACACTAGCTCTCCCCTCTACTACAAGCAACGAAGCTTCAGTACAAAACTAGCAACTAGCAACACTAGCTCTCCCCTCTACCACAAGCAACGAAGCTTCAGTACAAAACTAGCAACAGCAACACTAGCTCTCCCCTCTACCACAAGCAACGAAGCTTCAGTACAAAACTAGCAACTAGCAACACTAGCTCTCCCCTCTACCACAAGCACCGAAGCTTCAGTACAAAACTAGCAACACTAGCTCTCCCCTCTACCACAAGCAACGAAGCTTCAGTACAAAACTAGCAACTAGCAACACTAGCTCTCCCCTCTACTACAAGCAACGAAGCTTCAGTACAAAACTAGCAACTAGCAACACTAGCTCTCCCCTCTACCACAAGCAACGAAGCTTCAGTACAAAACTAGCAACTAGCAACACTAGCTCTCCCCTCTACCACAAGCAACGAAGCTTCAGTACAAAACTAGCAACTAGCAACACTAGCTTCCCCTCTAACCACAAGCAACGAAGCTTCAGTACAAAACTAGCAACTAGCAACACTAGCTTTTCCCCTCTACCACAAGCAACGAAGCTTCAGTACAAAACTAGCAACTAGCAACACTAGCTCTCCCCTCTACCACAAGCACCGAAGCTTCAGTACAAAACTAGCAACACTAGCTCTCCCCTCTACCACAAGCAACGAAGCTTCAGTACAAAACTAGCAACTAGCAACACTAGCTCTCCCCTCTATACAAGCAACGAAAGCTTCAGTACAAAACTAGCAACTAGCAACACTAGCTCTCCCCTCTACCACAAGCAACGAAGCTTCAGTACAAAACTAGCAACTAGCAACACTAGCTCTCCCCTCTACCACAAGCACCGAAGCTTCAGTACAAAACTAGCAACACTAGCTCTCCCCTCTACCACAAGCAACGAAGCTTCAGTACAAAACTAGCAACTAGCAACACTAGCTCCCCCTCTACTACAAGCAACGAAGCTTCAGTACAAAACTAGCAACTAGCAACCTAGCTCTCCCTCTACCACAAGCAACGAAGCTTCAGTACAAAACTAGCAACTAGCAACACTAGCTCTCCCCTCTACCACAAGCAACGAAGCTTCAGTACAAAACTAGCAACACTAGCTCTCCCCTCTACCACAAGCAACGAAGCTTCAGTACAAAACTAGCAACTAGCAACACTAGCTCTCCCCTCTACCACAAGCAACGAAGCTTCAGTACAAAACTAGCAACACTAGCTCTCCCCTCTACCACAAGCAACGAAGCTTCAGTACAAAACTAGCAACTAGCAACACTAGCTCTCCCCTCTACCACAAGCAATCAGAAGAGCTTCAATTAAGAAAACATTTCTCCACAAGTTTTCCTCAACATTGCTCAAAATTCTGGTGAAGGAAAGTTTTTAGTGAGCTCAAGACTTTAGCTTCCGCCTGGCGTCCCTCTCATTCCCCAAGACATTTCTCATTTTTTCCTTATTTTCCCATAATTGGGAATTGCCACCGAGGTCCGTGGTTCGATCCCCGGTGCGGGCTGAAACATTAGGACGTGTTCACCTAGCAGTAAAATAGGTACCTGGGTGTTAGTGGACTGGTGTGGGTCGCATCCTGGGGACAAAACTGACCTAATTTGCGGGAAATGCTGTGCATAACAAGGGGCTTTCTATATAGTAGTATATCAGCTATAGTCTATATACCTTGTATATATACTTGTAGAAATAATGATTACTATTATCATTATTATTATTCCACCATCATCGTCATTTTCTCATTCCTTCTTTCTAATAAATAAATAACAGCTAAATAACACTCTTCACTACATTTTCATCCTCGATTCTCATTTCCTTATTCTTTCCCACAAATGAGAACTAAGTGTCATTCCTTAAAATATTTTCTTCCCTTTCCTCATTTTCGTATTGATTCGCTGCGACACAAATCAAACACTGGTCATACCTTCATTTCCGTTGTTGAAATACGGAATTTTTATCCTAGTCTCCGGTAGTCCTAAGAGGGATTCTGTGTTGTTTACTCTTTAGGCCTCAAGTGTGAACCCAACGGTACACAAAGGTCCAAACGGTACACAGTGGCCCAAACAGTACACAATGGCCCAAACGGTACACAGTGGCCCAAACGGTACACAAAGGTCCACCACACATAGACCTGCAGAATCAAGTCCAAATTCCGTCTGAACTTGTATTTATCGATTTATAATTTCAATAAAGAAAAATTCATACATACGAAATTTTTTGATAGTAATTATCAGGGAACGATGGAGGTCCAACATTCGGTGTGATGGCTGGTCAATACACTTGGCCCACCTTGTGCTAGGCTTCACTCACTACCAGCAACAATAATCATCTCTCAACCAGCAACAATAATCATCTCTCAACATCTCAAAATATCCATAAGTAACCTCTTACAACTCCAACTTGTTATACGAGTCCCGCTAATTTGGAGTGGTTGGGTAGAGAGGACCCCCATCTGGCAAAATTTTTGACAAACACGGGTGTAAATTGAGTCTAAGAGAAATATTCTGATAAATACGGCAGACTGAACGAAGACTAGTAAACATATGGACACCTGTACCGCAAAATACTTGAGGGACGATTAGAGAATTCCATGGAGAACTTTGCAAAGAGCAGCAGCCTAGCAAAAATGGTATAAATTGATAAAAAATCTTTTAAAATAAGGCGAGAGGGAGGGAGGAGCAGCACCTGCCAGCTGCTGGACGAAGTTTTTTAGCAAATTGGTGAAAGAGAGTGATAAATAGCGAAGCAGTGCGGCGGCCGTCCTGAGGACACCTCCCTGGGTAAATATGTGGATATCCCCTCTTGGTAAATGTGGGAACAACTCCAGTGCTCGAGGTCCTTCTTCAAGTGGCGCTCCCCGGCCACCCGGCGCCTCTTCACCTCCTACCATCACCAATTGTAACTCAAAGAACACTTACACATAACCTCCCTCCATAACGAAGGACATTTACACACAACCTCCCTCCATAACGAAAGACATTTACGCACAACCTCCCTCCATAACGAAGAACATTTACACACAACCTCCCTCCACAACGAAGAACATTGCCACATAATTTCCCTCCATAACGAACACTCGCACACAAATCTTCCTCCATAATGAACACTTCCACATTATCTTCCCTCCACAATGAACACCTCCACCAGTTCCTCCAGATAATAGGTCATCTGTTAAATAAAGTATCCTCTGTTCTCTATCAAGGTTTTAGAAGCGAAACTAATGTCCCTAGGTACACCGCAGGGAGGAGTTCTCAGTCCCATGCTATTTAATGCTCTGATTAATGTTCTCCTAAATGCTCTATATACCTCAATGATGCTGACGATATTAATATCCATACAATAGAGTATAAGATGAATACCATTCTTAACAAGGTTCAAGTAATTTGTAATCGATTAAGCTTCGACACCATCATCTTCTAAAGCAAAGTTATTAGTAAGCAAACGACACGCATTTGCTTACAAGGTGAAAACATTAGCTATGTTAAAGCCATCATACCAAAACTAAATAAGAACTGCAAAGAAAGGCTAAATGCTCTGAGAGCTGCTGTTGGTTGCAACCACAACTATGGTGCTAATGTGACAATAGTGAAAATAATGTACATAGCCTATATTAGATCCTTAATTGATTATAAGGTTGTGTTAACATTAGCTAAAAGAAAATTCTCTCTGGACCTTGAACCTATTGCAAAATAAATTTCTCAGATGTATTCTCTGCTGCCCTAAAACTACCAAGATTTTTAATATGAGGAAGGAAATTGATATACCTAGTATCAGTGAAAGGATTACTGAGAGTAACACTGTACTTTGTATCAGAATGTTAAGAAATGAACCGGACACTGTCATTACGAATCTCGCTAAATGTCTAAAATTAAAAATCTAAATCACTTGTGAAAATATGCAATTAATTATATTAAGTTTAAAACTTACATGAAGTGTATCACTGTAGACAACAAGAGCATTTCACCCCTCCATGGGATATTGTTCATTTAATGTCACATATCTGCAAGTCCCTCCCAAGAAGCTCATTGCTAGTAATCCCTTCCTTAAATAACTTGCAAAGGCTTAAGAAGAAATTTCTGGCTTTACCATTAGTAATATATTATCACAAGTTATATACACTGATGGATCTAAGCAGGAGTTACTGTCAGGGCTACATCTGCTCTTGTTGCTACCTCCATAGCTAAGAACGATAGCAACTATGTTTAGTTAAACATAAGAATTAGCAACTGGGCGTCTACGCTATAAGCTGAATTGTTTGCCATCCTAATGGCGCTAAAGTTTGCTTACGACACTAAGCTTGACTCTGAGTATTACCAATTCTGTCATTACTGCGAATTCTTGACTCACTGGTTTTGTAGTAGCCAGGCTTAGGCTTGGTTACAAGTACTAACTGATGGTGTAGTAGCCAGGCTTAGGCTTGGTTACAAGTACTGACTGATGGTGTAGTAGCCAGGCTTAGGCTTGGTTACAAGTACTGACTGATGTTGTAGTAGCCAGGCTTAGCCTTGGTTACAAGTACTGACTGATGTTGTAGTAGCCAGGCTTAGGCTTGGTTACAAGTACTGACTGATGGTGTAGTAGCCAGGCTTAGGCTTGGTTACAAGTACTGACTGATGGTGTAGTAGCCAGGCTTAGGCTTGGTTACAAGTACTGACTGATGTTGTAGTAGCCAGGCTTAGGCTTGGTTACAAGTACTAACTGATGGTGTAGTAGCCAGGCTTAGGCTTGGTTACAAGTACTGACTGATGGTGTAGTAGCCAGGCTTAGGCTTGGTTACAAGTACTGACTGATGTTGTAGTAGCCAGGCTTAGCCTTGGTTACAAGTACTGACTGATGTTGTAGTAGCCAGGCTTAGGCTTGGTTACAAGTACTGACTGATGGTGTAGTAGCCAGGCTTAGGCTTGGTTACAAGTACTGACTGATGGTGTAGTAGCCAGGCTTAGGCTTGGTTACAAGTACTGACTGATGTTGCAGTAGCCAGGCTTAGGCTTGGTTACAAGTACTAACTGATGGTGTAGTAGCCAGGCTTAGGCTTGGTTACAAGTACTGACTGATGGTGTAGTAGCCAGGCTTAGGCTTGGTTACAAGTACTGACTGATGGTGTAGTAGCCAGGCTTAGGCTTGGTTACAAGTACTGACTGATGTTGCAGTAGCCAGGCTTAGCCTTGGTTACAAGTACTGACTGATGTTGTAGTAGCCAGGCTTAGCCTTGGTTACAAGTACTAACTGATGTTGCAGTAGCCAGGCTTAGCCTTGGTTACAAGTACTGACTGATGTTGTAGTAGCCAGGCTTAGCCTTGGTTACAAGTACTTCTGATCAAACCAAATACAAAGTATGTAGTCAGCCTTATGGTCACTTTCTTGAAAACTTATTTATCCACTTATTGACGAATATAGAAATTTTAAAATAACCTATGTGATATGTCAAAGTAACTTATTAATAAAAATAAAATACCAGACACATTAAGCATTTGCTTGCAACAGATAAGTAAATTGAAGATACAAATCCAATTAATCCTTTTGTGGCCTAGTCCCGAGGTCTTTCGTGTATCCACATGCTCTCAAGCTAGCCTCCACAGCATGGATATGGGGTGCACAGTAAACTAGCTACTTCGGGGGCAAAAATCTTAAAATTCACGAGACAGAAAAATGATAAGGATTAACAACAGGTTGCCATTTCACCATCTTTTGACTGGAGGGCAGTACCTCCCTGGATGGTCGCTGTCTACCAACCTACTGCCTATGTTTCACACATGACAGGAGGGCAGTACCTCCCTGGATGGTCGCTGTCTACCAACCTACTGCCTATGTTTCACACATGACTGGAGGGCAGTACCTCCCTGGATGGTCGCTGTCTACCAACCTACTGCCTATGTTTCACACATGACTGGAGGGCAGTACCTCCCTGGATGGTCGCTGTCTACCAACCTACTGACGCTGTCTATCAACCTACTGACGCTGTCTATCAACCTACTGACGCTGTCTATCAACCTACTGACGCTGTCTATCAACCTACTGACGCTGTCTATCAACCTTCTGCCTATTTAGAACAATTGGAACATTGTGAACCAATTAATACTATCAAATCATTCAATATAATTAAAATAAAAGAAAACTCTACCTTATCGGAAAGTGAAAGCCAATTCAGCAGTCTACGTCTGGAAGCCAGCTCTAAAGTGAGCCCCGCCCTCACTAGAGGCTTCTTATATGGCAGCCCACGGATAAAAGACTGCACTAGAGGCTTCATATATGGCCCCCACGGATAAAGTACTATCTCCCTCAGCGTTCTTTAGTCTCGTTATGAAGGGAACTCACTGCTTATTGGGGATTCCACGCCCTTCAGGCGAAGGAGGAAGGGGACTTTGATGCTGGCGAAGGTCTCTTGCTCCAAGGACTTTGAGCTCCTATTCTCACCATGACTATAGTAAAAATGGGACTTTCAGATATCCTCTTGGTTTGATTTCCCCATACATATACTCTTGTCCCGCAGTATTTCTTTTGTATTCCACACTCCTACTGGTTTGTGGCTTCTCCATGACCTCCAGACAGAGCCTCTCTGGTTAATGTGGTTTAAAGCCTATCTACTGCACGAGGGTCATTAAGGCTATAAGTCACACGTTCACCACCAGTCAAGAATTTTCTAATCAGTTATATATACTTCTCAGTGTATATAAACTGAGAAATATCTTTCGGTGTGTATATATTAAGATACACGCATCTGGGTGAATATATATTTATATATATACCTCTCACTGACACACCTCTCCGTGTATATATACTGAGATGCACACCTCTCCATGTATATACACAAAGCTACACACCTCACATATAAACACGAGATATACTTCTCGGTGTATATAGCCTGAGATATACACACCTCAGTGTATATACCCCAAGATATACAACACCCCTCTCAGTGTATATATACCCTGAGATATACAACACACCTCTCAGTGTATATATACCCTGAGATATACAACACACCTCTCAGTGTATATATACCCTGAGATATACAACACACCTCTCAGTGTATATATACCCTGAGATATACAACACACCTCTCAGTGTACATATTGTGTAACCTCTGGTGGTGACCAGTGACGGTGTATTACTGGGTAAATTCTTCAATCAAGGAGGCAGTGTATCCAGCAACCTTACGTTATGTTGTGTACTAACCTCGCCCATACAAACAATTCCTGTTCGCGGTATTTTATAACCACAGTTCTCGTTATTCCATACCTGTGATTCCCGGTAGTTTAGAGCTGTGATTCCCGGTATTTTAAAGCTGCGATTCCCGGTATTTTAAAGCTGTGATTCCCGGTAGTTTAGAGCTGTGATTCCCGGTATTTTAAAGCTGTGATTCCCGGTATTTTAAAGCTGTGATTCCCGGTATTTTAAAGCTGTGATTCCCGGTATTTTAAAGCTGTGATTCCCGGTATTTTCAAGCTGTGATTCCCGGTATTTTAAAGCAGTGATTCCCGGTAGTTTAGAGCTGTGATTCCCGGTATTTTAAAGCAGTGATTCCCGGTATTTTAAAGCTGTGATTCCCGGTACTTTAAAGCCGTGATTCCCGGTATTTTAAAGCTGTGATTCCCGGTATTTTAAAGCTGTGATTCCCGGTATTTTAAAGCTGTGATTCCCTGTATTTTAAAGCTGTGATTCCCGGTATTTTAAAGCTGTGATTCCCGGTATTTTAAAGCTGTGATTCCCGGTATTTTAAAGTTGTGATTCCCAGTATTTTAAAGCTGTGATTCCCAGTATTTTAAAGCTGTGATTCCCGGTATTTTAAAGCAGTGATTCCCAGTATTTTAAAGCTGTGATTCCCGGTATTTTAAAGCTGTGATTCCCGGTATTTTAAAGCTGTGATTCCCGGTATTTTAAAGCTGTGATTCCCGGTATTTTAAAGCAGTGATTCCCAGTATATTAAAGCTGCGATTCTCGGTATTTTAAAGCTGTGATTCCCGGTATTTAAAAGCAGTGATTCCCAGTATTTTAAAGCTGCGATTCCCGGTATTTTAAAGCTGTGATTCCCGGTATATTAAAGCTGTGATTCCCGGTATTTTAAAGCTGTGATTCCCGGTATTTTAAACCTGTGATTCCCGGTAGTTTAAAGCTGCGATTCCCGGTATTTTAAAGCTGTAATTCCAGGTATTTTAAAGCTGTGATTCCCGGTATTTTAAAGCTGTGATTCCCGGTATTTTAAAGCTGTGATTCCCGGTAGTTTAAAGCTGTGATTCCCGGTAGTTTAAAGCTGCGATTCCCGGTATTTTAAAGCTGTGATTCCCGGTATTTTAAAGCTGATTCCCGGTATTTTAAAGCTGTGATTCCCGGTACTTTAAAGCTGTGATTCCCGGTATTTTAAAGCTGTGATTCCCGGTATTTTAAAGCTGTGATTCCCGGTATTTTAAAGCTGTGATTCCCGGTATTTTAAAGCAGTGATTTCCGGTATTTTAAAGCTGTGATTCCAGGTATTTTAAAGCTGTGATTCCCGGTATTTTAAAGCTGTGATTCCCGGTATTTTCAAGCTGTGATTCCCGGTATTTTAAAGCAGTGATTCCCGGTAGTTTAGAGCTGTGATTCCCGGTATTTTAAAGCAGTGATTCCCGGTATTTTAAAGCTGTGATTCCCGGTAGTTTAAAGCTGCGATTCCCGGTATTTTAAAGCTGTAATTCCCGGTATTTTAAAGCTGTGATTCCCGGTATTTTAAAGCTGTGATTCCCGGTATTTTAAAGCTGTGATTCCCGGTAGTTTAAAGCTGCGATTCCCGGTATTTTAAAGCTGTGATTCCCGGTATTTTAAAGCTGTGATTCCCGGTATTTTAAAGCTGTGATTCCCGGTAGTTTAAAGCTGCGATTCCCGGTATTTTAAAGCTGTAATTCCCGGTATTTTAAAGCTGTGATTCCCGTATTTTAAAGTTGTGATTCCCGGTAGTTTAAAGCTGCGATTCCCGGTATTTTAAAGCTGTGATTCCCGGTATTTTAAAGCTGTGATTCCCGGTATTTTAAAGCTGTGATTCCCGGTACTTTAAAGCTGTGATTCCCGGTATTTTAAAGCTGTGATTCCCGGTATTTTAAAGCTGTGATTCCCGGTATTTTAAAGCTGTGATTCCCGGTATTTTAAAGCAGTGATTTCCGGTATTTTAAAGCTGTGATTCCAGGTATTTTAAAGCTGTGATTCCCGGTATTTTAAAGCTGTGATTCCCGGTATTTTAAAGCTGTGATTCCCGGTATTTTAAAGCAGTGATTCCCGGTAGTTTAGAGCTGTGATTACCGGTATTTTAAAGCAGTGATTCCCGGTATTTTAAAGCTGTGATTCTCGGTAGTTTAGAGCTGTGATTCCCGGTATTTTAAAGCTGTGATTCCCGGTATTTTAAAGCTGTGATTCCCGGTATTTTAAAGCTGTGATTCCCGGTATTTTAAAGCTGTGATTCCCGGTATTTTAAAGCTGTGATTCCCGGTATTTTAAAGCTGTGATTCCCAGTATTTTAAAGCTGTGATTCCCGGTATTTTAAAGCTGTGATTCCCGGTATTTTAAAGCTGTGATTCCCGGTATTTTAAAGCTGTGTTTCCCCGGTATTTTAAAGCTGTGATTCCCGGTATTTTAAAAGCTGTGATTCCCGGTATTTTAAAGCTGTGATTCCCGGTATTTTAAAGCTGTGATTCCCAGTATTTTAAAGCTGTGATTCCCAGTATTTTAAAGCTGTGATTCCCGGTATTTTAAAGCAGTGATTCCCAGTATTTTAAAGCTGTGATTCCCGGTATTTTAAAGCTGTGATTCCCGGTATTTTAAAGCTGTGATTCCCGGTATTTTAAAGCAGTGATTCCCGGTATTTTAATGCTGTGATTCCCGGTATTTTAAAGCTGTGATTCCCGGTACTTTAAAGCTGTGATTCCCGGTATTTTAAAGCTGTGATTCCCGGTATTTTCAAGCTGTGATTCCCGGTATTTTCAAGCTGTGATTCCCGGTATTTTAAAGCTGTGATTCCCGGTATTTTAAAGCTGTGATTCCCGGTATTTTAAAGCAGTGATTCCCGGCATTTTAAAGCTGAGATTCCCAGTATTTTAAAGCTGTGATTCCCGGTATTTTAAAGCTGCTATTCCCGGTATTTTAAAGCAGTGATTCCCGGTATTTTAAAGCTGTGATTCCCAGTATTTTAAAGCTGTGATTCCCGGTATTTTAAAGCTGTGATTCCCGGTATTTTAAAGCAGTGATTCCCGGTATTTTAAAGCTGTGATTCCCGGTATTTTAAAGCTGTGATTCCCGGTATTTTAAAGCAGTGATTCCCGGTATTTTAAAGCTGTAATTCCCAGTATTTTAAAGCTGTGATTCCCGGTATTTTAAAGCTGTGATTCCCGGTATTTTAAAGCTGTGATTCCCAGTATTTTAAAGCTGTGATTCCCAGTATTTTAAAGCTGTGATTCCCAGTATTTTAAAGCTGTGATTCCCGGTATTTTAAAACTGATTCCCGTTATTTTAAAGCTGTGATTCCCAGTATTTTAAAGCTGTGATTCCCAGTATTTTAAAGCTGTGATTCCCGGTATTTTAAAGCTGTGATTCCCGGTATTTTAAAGCTGTGATTCCCGTATTTTAAAGCTGTGATTCCCGGTATTTTAAAGCTGTGATTCCCAGTATTTGAAAGCTTGATTCCCGGTATTTTTAAAGCTGTGATTCCCAGTATTTTAAAGCTGTGATTCCCAGTATTTTAAAGCTGTGATCCCCAGTATTTTAAAGCTGTGATTCCCGGTATTTTAAAGCTGTGATTTCCGGTATTTTAAAGCTGTGATTCCTGGTATTTTAAAGCTGTGATTCCCGGTATTTTAAATCTGTGATTCCCGGTATTTTAAAGCTGTGATTCCCGGTATTTTAAAGCTGTGATTCCCGGTATTTTAAAGCTGTGATTCCCGGTATTTTCAAGCTGTGATTCCCGGTATTTTCAAGCTGTGATTCCCGTATTTTAAAGCTGTGATTCCAGTATTTTAAAGCTGTGATTCCCGGTATTTTAAAGCTGTGATTCCCGGTATTTTAAAACTGATTCCCGTTATTTTAAAGCTGTGATTCCCAGTATTTTAAAGCTGTGATTCCCGGTATTTTAAAACTGATTCCCGTTATTTTAAAGCTGTGATTCCCAGTATTTTAAAGCAGTTATTCCCGTTCTTTTAAAGCTGCGATTCCCGGTATTTTAAAGCTGTGATTCCCGTTATTTTAAAGCTGCGATTCCCGGTATTTTAAAGCTGTGATTCCCGTTATTTTAAAGCTGCGATTCCCGGTATTTTAAAGCTGTGATTCCCGTTATTTTAAAGCTTCGATTCCCGGTATTTTAAAGCTGTGATTCCCGGTATTTTAAAGCTGTGATTCCCGGTATTTTAAAACTGATTCCCGTTATTTTAAAGCTGTGATTCCCAGTATTTTAAAGCTTTGATTCCCGGTATTTTAAAGCTGTGATTCCCGGTATTTTAAAACTGATTCCCGTCATTTTAAAGCTGTGATTCCCGGTATTTTAAAGCTGTGATTCCCGGTATTTTAAAGCTGTGTTTCCCGGTATTTTAAAACTGATTCCCGTTATTTTAAAGCTGCGATTCCCGGTATTTTAAAGCTGTGATTCCCGGTATTTTATAGCTGTGATTCCCGGTATTTTAAAGCTGTGATTCCCGGTATTTTAAAGCTGTGATTCCCGGTATTTTAAAGTTGTGATTCCCAGTATTTTAAAGCTGTGATTCCCAGTATTTTAAAGCTGTGATTCCCGGTATTTTAAAGCAGTGATTCCCAGTATTTTAAAGCTGTGATTCCCGGTATTTTAAAGCTGTGATTCCCGGTATTTTAAAGCTGTGATTCCCGGTATTTTAAAGCTGTGATTCCCGGTATTTTAAAGCAGTGATTCCCAGTATATTAAAGCTGCGATTCTCGGTATTTTAAAGCTGTGATTCCCGGTATTTTAAAGCAGTGATTCCCAGTATTTTAAAGCTGCGATTCCCGGTATTTTAAAGCTGTGATTCCCGGTATATTAAAGCTGTGATTCCCGGTATTTTAAAGCTGTGATTCCCGGTATTTTAAACCTGTGATTCCCGGTAGTTTAAAGCTGCGATTCCCGGTATTTTAAAGCTGTAATTCCAGGTATTTTAAAGCTGTGATTCCCGGTATTTTAAAGCTGTGATTCCCGGTATTTTAAAGCTGTGATTCCCGGTAGTTTAAAGCTGTGATTCCCGGTAGTTTAAAGCTGCGATTCCCGGTATTTTAAAGCTGTGATTCCCGGTATTTTAAAGCTGTGATTCCCGGTATTTTAAAGCTGTGATTCCCGGTACTTTAAAGCTGTGATTCCCGGTATTTTAAAGCTGTGATTCCCGGTATTTTAAAGCTGTGATTCCCGGTATTTTAAAGCTGTGATTCCCGGTATTTTAAAGCAGTGATTTCCGGTATTTTAAAGCTGTGATTCCAGGTATTTTAAAGCTGTGATTCCCGGTATTTTAAAGCTGTGATTCCCGGTATTTTCAAGCTGTGATTCCCGGTATTTTAAAGCAGTGATTCCCGGTAGTTTAGAGCTGTGATTCCCGGTATTTTAAAGCAGTGATTCCCGGTATTTTAAAGCTGTGATTCCCGGTAGTTTAAAGCTGCGATTCCCGGTATTTTAAAGCTGTAATTCCCGGTATTTTAAAGCTGTGATTCCCGGTATTTTAAAGCTGTGATTCCCGGTATTTTAAAGCTGTGATTCCCGGTAGTTTAAAGCTGCGATTCCCGGTATTTTAAAGCTGTGATTCCCGGTATTTTAAAGCTGTGATTCAGGGTATTTTAAAGCTGTGATTCCCGGTAGTTTAAAGCTGCGATTCCCGGTATTTTAAAGCTGTAATTCCCGGTATTTTAAAGCTGTGATTCCCGTATTTTAAAGTTGTGATTCCCAGTAGTTTAAAGCTGCGATTCCCGGTATTTTAAAGCTGTGATTCCCGGTATTTTAAAGCTGTGATTCCCGGTATTTTAAAGCTGTGATTCCCGGAAATTTAAAGCTGTGATTCCCGGTATTTTAAAGCTGTGATTCCCGGTATTTTAAAGCTGTGATTCCCGGTATTTTAAAGCTGTGATTCCCGGTATTTTAAAGCAGTGATTTCCGGTATTTTAAAGCTGTGATTCCAGGTATTTTAAAGCTGTGATTCACGGTATTTTAAAGCTGTGATTCCCGGTATTTTCAAGCTGTGATTCCCGGTATTTTAAAGCAGTGATTCCCGGTAGTTTAGAGCTGTGATTACCGGTATTTTAAAGCAGTGATTCCCGGTATTTTAAAGCTGTGATTCCCGGTAGTTTAGAGCTGTGATTCCCGGTATTTTAAAGCTGTGATTCCCGGTATTTTAAAGCTGTGATTCCCGGTATTTTAAAGCTGTGATTCCCGGTATTTTAAAGCTGTGATTCCCGGTATTTTAAAGCTGTGATTCCCGGTATTTTAAAGCTGTGATTCCCAGTATTTTAAAGCTGTGATTCCTGGTATTTTAAAGCTGTGATTCCCGGTATTTTAAAGCTGTGATTCCCGGTATTTTAAAGCTGTGATTCCCGGTATTTTAAAGCTGTGATTCCCGGTATTTTAAAGCTGTGATTCCGGTATTTTAAAGCTGTGATTCCCGTATTTTAAAGCTGTGATTCCCAGTATTTTAAAGCTGTGATTCCCAGTATTTTAAAGCTGTGATTCCCGGTATTTTAAAGCAGTGATTCCCAGTATTTTAAAGCTGTGATTCCCGGTATTTTAAAGCTGTGATTCCCGGTATTTTAAAGCTGTGATTCCCGGTATTTTAAAGCAGTGACTCCCGGTATTTTAAAGCTGTGATTCCCGGTATTTTAAAGCTGTGATTCCCGGTACTTTAAAGCTGTGATTCCCGGTATTTTAAAGCTGTGATTCCCGGTATTTTCAAGCTGTGATTCCCGGTATTTTAAAGCTGTGATTCCCGGTATTTTAAAGCTGTGATTCCCGGTATTTTAAAGCAGTGATTCCCGGCATTTTAAAGCTGAGATTCCCAGTATTTTAAAGCTGTGATTCCCGGTATTTTAAAGCTGCTATTCCCGGTATTTTAAAGCAGTGATTCCCGGTATTTTAAAGCTGTGATTCCCAGTATTTTAAAGCTGTGATTCCCGGTATTTTAAAGCTGTGATTCCCGGTATTTTAAAGCAGTGATTCCCGGTATTTTAAAGCTGTGATTCCCGGTATTTTAAAGCTGTGATTCCCGGTATTTTAAAGCAGTGATTCCCGGTATTTTAAAGCTGTAATTCCCAGTATTTTAAAGCTGTGATTCCCGGTATTTTAAAGCTGTGATTCCCGGTATTTTAAAGCTGTGATTCCCAGTATTTTAAAGCTGTGATTCCCAGTATTTTAAAGCTGTGATTCCCAGTATTTTAAAGCTGTGATTCCCGGTATTTTAAAACTGATTCCCGTTATTTTAAAGCTGTGATTCCCAGTATTTTAAAGCTGTGATTCCCAGTATTTTAAAGCTGTGATTCCCGGTATTTTAAAGCTGTGATTCCCGGTATTTTAAAGCTGTGATTCCCGGTATTTTAAAGCTGTGATTCCCGGTATTTTAAAGCTGTGATTCCCGGTATTTTAAAGCTGTGATTCCCAGTATTTGAAAGCTGTGATTCCCGGTATTTTAAAGCTGTGATTCCCAGTATTTTAAAGCTGTGATTCCCGGTATTTTAAAGCTGTGATCCCCAGTATTTTAAAGCTGTGATTCTCGGTATTTTAAAGCTGTGATTTCCGGTATTTTAAAGCTGTGATTCCTGGTATTTTAAAGCTGTGATTCCCGGTATTTTAAATCTGTGATTCCCGGTATTTTAAAGCTGTGATTCCCGGTATTTTAAAGCTGTGATTCCCGGTATTTTAAAGCAGTGATTTCCGGTATTTTAAAGCTGTGATTCCAGGTATTTTAAAGCTGTGATTCCCGGTATTTTAAAGCTGTGATTCCCGGTATTTTCAAGCTGTGATTCCCGGTATTTTAAAGCAGTGATTCCCGGTAGTTTAGAGCTGTGATTACCGGTATTTTAAAGCAGTGATTCCCGGTATTTTAAAGCTGTGATTCCCGGTAGTTTAGAGCTGTGATTCCCGGTATTTTAAAGCTGTGATTCCCGGTATTTTAAAGCTGTGATTCCCGGTATTTTAAAGCTGTGATTCCCGGTATTTTAAAGCTGTGATTCCCGGTATTTTAAAGCTGTGATTCCCGGTATTTTAAAGCTGTGATTCCCGGTATTTTAAAGCTGTGATTCCCAGTATTTTAAAGCTGTGATTCCTGGTATTTTAAAGCTGTGATTCCCGGTATTTTAAAGCTGTGATTCCCGGTATTTTAAAGCTGTGATTCCCGGTATTTTAAAGGTGTGATTCCCGGTATTTTAAAGCTGTGATTCCCGGTATTTTAAAGCTGTGATTCCCGGTATTTTAAAGCTGTGATTCCCAGTATTTTAAAGCTGTGATTCCCAGTATTTTAAAGCTGTGATTCCCGGTATTTTAAAGCAGTGATTCCCAGTATTTTAAAGCTGTGATTCCCGGTATTTTAAAGCTGTGATTCCCGGTATTTTAAAGCAGTGATTCCCGGTATTTTAAAGCTGTGATTCCCGGTATTTTAAAGCTGTGATTCCCGGTACTTTAAAGCTGTGATTCCCGGTATTTTAAAGCTGTGATTCCCGGTATTTTCAAGCTGTGATTCCCGGTATTTTAAAGCTGTGATTCCCGGTATTTTAAAGCTGTGATTCCCGGTATTTTAAAGCAGTGATTCCCGGCATTTTAAAGCTGAGATTCCCAGTATTTTAAAGCTGTGATTCCCGGTATTTTAAAGCTGCTATTCCCGGTATTTTAAAGCAGTGATTCCCGTATTTTAAAGCTGTGATTCCCAGTATTTTAAAGCTGTGATTCCCGGTATTTTAAAGCTGTGATTCCCGGTATTTTAAAGCAGTGATTCCCGGTATTTTAAAGCTGTGATTCCCGGTATTTTAAAGCTGTGATTCCCGGTATTTTAAAGCAGTGATTCCCGGTATTTTAAAGCTGTAATTCCCAGTATTTTAAAGCTGTGATTCCCGGTATTTTAAAGCTGTGATTCCCGGTATTTTAAAGCTGTGATTCCCAGTATTTTAAAGCTGTGATTCCCAGTATTTTAAAGCTGTGATTCCCAGTATTTTAAAGCTGTGATTCCCGGTATTTTAAAACTGATTCCCGTTATTTTAAAGCTGTGATTCCCAGTATTTTAAAGCTGTGATTCCCAGTATTTTAAAGCTGTGATTCCCGGTATTTTAAAGCTGTGATTCCCGGTATTTTAAAGCTGTGATTCCCGGTATTTTAAAGCTGTGATTCCCGGTATTTTAAAGCTGTGATTCCCAGTATTTGAAAGCTGTGATTCCCGGTATTTTAAAGCTGTGATTCCCAGTATTTTAAAGCTGTGATTCCCGGTATTTTAAAGCTGTGATCCCCAGTATTTTAAAGCTGTGATTCTCGGTATTTTAAAGCTGTGATTTCCGGTATTTTAAAGCTGTGATTCCTGGTATTTTAAAGCTGTGATTCCCGGTATTTTAAATCTGTGATTCCCGGTATTTTAAAGCTGTGATTCCCGGTAGTTTAAAGCTGTGATTCCCGGTATTTTAAAGCAGTGATTCCCGGTATTTTAAAGCTGTGATTCCCGGTATTTTCAAGCTGTGATTCCCGGTATTTTAAAGCTGTGATTCCCGGTATTTTAAAGCTGTGATTCCCGGTATTTTAAAGCTGTGATTCCCGGTATTTTCAAGCTGTGATTCCCGGTATTTTCAAGCTGTGATTCCCGGTATTTTAAAGCTGTGATTCCCAGTATTTTAAAGCTGTGATTCCCGGTATTTGAAAGCTGTGATTCCCGGTATTTTAAAACTGATTCCCGTTATTTTAAAGCTGTGATTCCCAGTATTTTAAAGCTGTGATTCCCGGTATTTTAAAACTTATTCCCGTTATTTTAAAGCTGTGATTCCCAGTATTTTAAAGCAGTTATTCCCGTTCTTTTAAAGCTGCGATTCCCGGTATTTTAAAGCTGTGATTCCCGTTATTTTAAAGCTGCGATTCCCGGTATTTTAAAGCTGTGATTCCCGTTATTTTAAAGCTGCGATTCCCGGTATTTTAAAGCTGTGATTCCCGTTATTTTAAAGCTTCGATTCCCGGTATTTTAAAGCTGTGATTCCCGGTATTTTAAAGCTGTGATTCCCGGTATTTTAAAACTGATTCCCGTTATTTTAAAGCTGTGATTCCCAGTATTTTAAAGCTTTGATTCCCGGTATTTTAAAGCTGTGATTCCCGGTATTTTAAAACTGATTCCCGTCATTTTAAAGCTGTGATTCCCGGTATTTTAAAGCTGTGATTCCCGGTATTTTAAAGCTGTTTTTCCCGGTATTTTAAAACTGATTCCCGTTTTTTAAAGCTGCGATTCCCGGTATTTTAAAGCTGTGATTCCCGGTATTTTATAGCTGTGATTCCCGGTATTTTAAAGCTGTGATTCCCGGTATTTTAAAGCTCTGATATCTGGTATTTTAACGCTCCGATTCCCGGTATTTAGAAGTCTATAATTCCCGATATTCCATATCTTTATAATTCCCTGCATTTTCAGAGCTGATCTCCGGGATCTTCTAAGCGGGGTTTAGGACATTTCCCGATTTTAAATTTACAGGAAAGTTGGGAAGAATCTTCACTAAATTCACTGAGTCCTATATATATTTATTAAGCCTTGAAAAACTGCATTTTTAATATCGAAATTCTGAGGCCTTAAATATTTTGGTGCTATAATTTATCATGAGGGAGAGGGAGAGAGGGAGAGAGGGAGAGGGGGAGAGAGGGAGTTAAGAGTCGTCAAGGCATTTGTCGTTAGATACTTGGCCTGATTTGTGTGTGTGCTGACAGTACTGACATAATCTGACAGCTGCTGACAGTACTGATATGTTTTGACAGGTTCTGACAAGTACTAACATGTTCTGACGTGTTGCCTTCCCCCCCCCCCCGGCCCTCCTAGGACACAAAATGGAGAGTCGTCTGTCTCTGGCACTGTGCGTGCCCACTCACTGCCCAAAAGGTCACTGCCACTGCATGGTAACCAGTCCTAGCACCACCAATGACACTACTCTAGCACCACCAGTGGCACCACTCCCTAGCACCACCAATGACACCACTCTCTAGCACCACCAATGACACTACTCTAGCACCACCAGTGGCACCACTCTCTAGCACCATCAATGACACCACTCTAGCGCAGTGACAACACTCTAGCACCACCAGTGACACCACTCTAGCACCACCAATGGCACCACTCTCTAGCACCACCAATGACACTACTCTAGCACCACCAGTGACACCACTCTCTAGCACCATCAATGACACCACTCTAGCACCACCAGTGACACCACTCTAGCACCATCAGCAACTATGCTGACAGTGGCACCACTTTCTAGCACCACCAGTGACACCACTCTCTGGCACCACCAGTGACACCACTCTACCACCACCAGTGACACCACTCTAGCACCACCAGTGACACAACTCTAGCACCACCAGTGACACCACTCTACCACCACCAGTGACACCACTCTAGCACCACCAGTGACACCACTCTAGCACCACCAGTGACACCACTCTACCACCACCAGTGACACCACTCTAGCACCACCAGTGACACAACTCTAGCACCATCAGCAACTATGCTGACAGTGACACCACTCTAGCACCACCAGTGACACAACTCTAGCACCATCAGCAACTATGCTGACAGTGGCACCACTCTCTAGCACCATCAATGACACCACTCTAGCACAGTGACAACACTCTAGCACCACCAGTGACACCACTCTAGCACCACCAATGACACCACTCTAGCACCACCAGTGACACAACTCTAGCACCATCAGCAACTATGCTGACAGTGGCACCACTTTCTAGCACCACCAGTGACACCACTCTCTGGCACCACCAGTGACACCACTCTAGCACCACCAGAGGCATCACTCTCTAGCACCATTAATGACACCACTCTAGCACCACCAGTGACACCACTCTAGCACCACCAGTGACACCACTCTAGCACCACCAGTGACACCACTCTAGCACCACAAGTGGCACGACTCTCTAGCACCACCAGTGACACCACTCTAGCACCACCAGTGACACCACTCTAGCACCACCAGTGACACCACCAGTGACACCACTCTAGCACCACCAGTGACACCACTCTAGCACCACCAGTGGCACCACTCTCTAGCACCACCACTGACACTAGTGTACTCTCTGACACAGTCAGGGGTCTGTTGGTAATTCCCCTTATGTAATGATGGGAGGCCGTTGAACAGTCTTGGGCCCCTTACACTTAATGCCCTATCATAACACCCTTATTTTTCACTGAAAGTATTTCTCAGTCTTCCGAGCCTCTTGCTTTCGTAGGGAGTGATTCCTGTGTCAGATTTGGGATCAGTCCCTCTTATAGTTTTCCAGGAGCAAATTATGATGTATCTTTCTCGCCTACATACCAAGGAGTATAGGTCGAGGAATTTCAGTCATTCCCAGTAACTAAGGTGTTTGAACTTATATAAGCAGTAAAGGTAAGAACAGCTGCAGTTCCTCGGATCAAGAGCACCAGACCATCATCAAAGCACCTCCCTGGGTTAGGTAATATTTGCAGGCAACAGGACAAGTGCTTCCTGAGGCGGGTCTTAGTTACATGACCCGCAGCTGGAGCTTTTGGTTATCTGACCGAGGCCTTCCACTGGCTAACCCCAAGACTGTTCAACTACCTCCCAGCCCACATAAGGGGGGATTACCAATAGACCCCTGGCTGTCTTCAAGAGGGGGCTGGACAGGCACCTCAAATCAGTACCTGACCAACCGGGCTGCGGTTCCTACGTTGGACTACATGCAGCCAGCAGTAACAACCTGGTTGATCAGGCCCTGATCCACCACGAAGCCTGGTCATGGGCCGGGCAGCGGGGGCGGTGACCCCCGGAATACCCTACAGGTATACTCCACCCTACACAGAAGGTAACTACAGAGATAAACTGTACGGAAAAAAACTAATTTCTCTCACAGTGATGTTGATTGATTATAATTAATGTAAATATTGCAAAAAAATAATTGATAAAAAGAAGAACGTGGAATAAAAAATAACTAGATAATTTAATATTTTTAAACATTATAATAATAATTATTATTATTAATAATGTTTTTCTTTCATTATTATTTTATTATCGGTTTTATAATAATTATTACAGCCTATTATTTTGTAATAATTGTCATTATTACTCAATTATACAATAATCATCATCAATTATATTACTAGGATTACAAGAATTATCAATTATCTTCATTTTTTGGGTCCGCGTTATCCGGTTGTTCGGTTAATTAAGCAGACAATGTCCGGATACGGAGGACTCGGAGCCAAACCATGTTGTTGGTCAAGGGTTCTTGATTCAAGGAAATGGAGCCCTCCTTCACCCTCCCCTTCCTCAGATCAAACTTGAGGAAAAGTGAGGGGAAGGATTTCGTTGATCCAATTGAGAGGAGAGAGAGAGAGAGAGAGGAGATGAGAGAGAGAGAGAGAGAGAGAGAGAGAGAGAGAAGAGAGAGAGAGAGAGAGAGAGAGAGAGAGAGAGAGTGAGAGAGAGACATAGACAAGGATGTCAGCCACAGCACCGTGTCTTCCTTTGCAGATGACACCCGAATCTGCATGACAGTGTCTTCCATTGCAGACACTGCAAGGCTCCAGGCGGACATCAACCAAATCTTTCAGTGGGCTGCAGAAAACAATATGAAGTTCAACGATGAGAAATTTCAATTACTCAGATATGGTAAACATGAGGAAATTAAATCTTCATCAGAGTACAAAACAAATTCTGGCCACAAAATAGAGCGAAACACCAACGTCAAAGACCTGGGAGTGATCATGTCGGAGGATCTCACCTTCAAGGACCATAACATTGTATCAATCGCATCTGCTAGAAAAATGACAGGATGGATAATGAGAACCTTCAAAACTAGGGAGGCCAAGCCCATGATGACACTCTTCAGGTCATTTGTTCTATCTAGGCTGGAATATTGCTGCACACTAACAGCACCTTTCAAGGCAGGTGAAATTGCCGACCTAGAAAATGTACAGAGAACTTTCACGGCGCGCATAACGGAGATAAAACACCTCAATTATTGGGAGCGCTTGAGGTTCCTGAACCTGTATTCCCTGGAACGCAGGAGGTTACCTGGAGGTTATTCCGGGGATCAACGCCCCCGCGGCCCGGTCCACGACCAGGCCTCCCGATGGATCAGGGCCTGATCAACTAGGCTGTTACTGCTGGCCGCACGCAGTCCGACGTACGAGCCACAGCCCGGCTGATCCGGCACTGACTTTAGG
Organism: Cherax quadricarinatus; assembly: GCF_026875155.1. Taxonomy (NCBI): domain Eukaryota; kingdom Metazoa; phylum Arthropoda; class Malacostraca; order Decapoda; family Parastacidae; genus Cherax; species Cherax quadricarinatus. The sequence goes on along the minus strand of NC_069481.1, from coordinate 21,249,440 downwards.
TATCTGTCCAGCTCTCTCTTGAAGGCAGCCAGGGGTTTATTGGCAATTCCCCTAATGCTTGATGGGAGGCTGTTGAACAGTTTTGGGCCCCGGACACTTATGGTGTTTTCTCTTAGTGTACCAAGGGCCCGCCCCTACTTTTTATTGGCGGCATTTTGCATCGCCTGCCCAGTCTTTTACTTTCGTAGGGAGTGATTTTCTGTGTGCAGATTTGGGACCATTCCTTCCAAGATTTTCCAAGTGTAGATTATGATATATCTCTCCCTCCTGCGTTCCAACGAGTACAAGTCAAGTGCTTTCAAGCGTTCCCAGTAGTTAAGGTGCTTGACAGAACTTATACGTGCGGTAAAGGATCTCTGTACACTCTCTAGATCTGCGATTTCACCTGCTTTGTATGGAGATGTTAATGTACAGCAGTATTCCAGCCTAGAGAGAACAAGTGATTTGAAAAGGATCATCATGGGCTTGGCATCTCTCGTTTTGAAAGTTCTCATTATCCATCCTATCATTTTCTTTGCACGTGCGATCGTGGCACTGTTGTGATCCTTGAAAGTGAGATCCTCAGACATTACTACTCCCAGGTCCCTTACATTATTTTTCCGCTCTATTGTATGGCCAGAGTCAGTAGTATACTCTGTTCTAGTTATTATCTCCTCCAGTTTTCCATAACGGAGTAGTTGGAATTGGGAGAGATACATGATTATATACACCTGGAAAATCCTAGAGGGACTAGTACCGAACTTGCACACGAAAATCACTCACTACGAAAGCAAAAGACTTACCAGACGATGCACCATCCCCCCAATGAAAAGCAGGGGTGTCACTAGCACGTTAAGAGACCATACAATAAGTGTCAGGGGCCCGAGACTGTTCAACTGCCTCCCAGCACACATAAGGGGGATTACCAACAGACCCCTGGCAGTCTTCAAGCTGGCACTGGACAAGCACCTAAAGTCAGTTCCTGATCAGCCGGGCTGTGGCTCGTACGTTGGTTTGCGTGCAGCCAGCAGCAACAGCCTGGTTGATCAGGCTCTGATCCACCAGGAGGCCTGGTCACAGACCGGGCTGCGGGGGCGTTGACCCCCGGAACTCTCTCCAGGTAAACACCTCTTAGCTTCTAAATAAAGTTAGTAATCCTTACCTTAGAGAGATAGATAGATAGATAAATAGATAAACAGATAGACAGATAGATAGATAGATAGATAGAGAGAGAGAGAGAGAGAGAGAGAGAGAGAGAGAGAGAGAGAGAGAGACAGAGAGAGACAGAGAGAGACAGAGAGAGAGGAGAGAGGAGAGAGGAGAGAGAGAGAGAGAGGAGAGAGAGAGAGAGAGAGAGAGAGAGAGAGAGAGAGAAGAGAGAGAGGAGAGAGAGAGAGAGAGAGAGAGCTGATGTAACACCTCTTAGCTTGTAAAGTTAGGAATCCTTACCTTAGAGAGAGAGAGAGAGCAAACATTAAAAGCTACCTCCACTGTTTGTGTCAGCTTGACCGCAAGGTGTTTGCCTAAGTTGACAGGGAGTCTTGAGAGGTGCCTGAATGCACCTCCGTCAAGTTCACCACCACCACCATTTTTTAGACCTCTTAAGTTCCCTCAAGTTACATTGTATCTCACGGGATTTTCACAAAGTTAACAATATTTTTCAATGACTCAGCGAATTTACCAATAAATTTTCAACGCCTTGGTAACTTGATGCATATTTCAACCACTTGGGCAGTTAATACAATATATTGTAACTATACAATGTGTTGTAGTTATACAATTGTAGCAATACAATATACTATACACCTGCCTTAACTTTCATATATTTACTAATATTATTTAGGCTACAATATATACAAATTTTAGGAGGCCTCGTTTGAGACTAGGCCGCAGAACCATTATCCAAGTACCTAGTAACACTAGTACTGGTATACCAGTGGTTAATACCTAGTACTGGTATACCAGTGGTTAATGCCTAGTACTGGTATACCAGTGGTTAATGCCTAGTACTGGTATACCAGTGGTTAATGCCTAGTACTAGTATAACAGTGGTTAATACCTACTACTGGTATACCAGTGGTTAATGCCTAGTACTGGTATACCAGTGGTTAATGCCTAGTACTGGTATACCAGTGGTTAATACCTACTACTGGTATACCAGTGGTTAATGCCTAGTACTAGTATAACAGTGGTTAATACCTTGTACTAGTATACCAGTGGTAAATACCTAGTACTGGTACAGCAGTGGTCAATACCTAACACTGGTCAGTGAGTGGCATCATCAGCTGACAAAGCCTGTCGTCAGGAGACATTCTGCTGACGAGTACATCCCTCCCACAGCACCACCTGACAACACAAACACACTCTCGGAGCAGGGAAAGAGTGGACCTAGTAGCGACTAGCATAGAGGTTGTGCCAGGAGCTATAAATCGACCCCTGCAACCACAAATAGGTGAGCACACACACAATAGCCGCCTCCATCCCTGCCACAATTACATCCCCATATCTCTTATCTGTTATCTGTTAGAGGTTTTGGGGATTATCTTCCCCAGAGCCTGGTCTCAGACCTGTGCAACAGTATTTTCTTCCTAGCCCCTCTTCTCACCTATCATAAATTTAATTTCCCCTCGTGTGTGGGATAGGCCATCCTGAGAGATGGTAATTCCTAGGTAATAGTAGCTCCAGCTCGGTTGTAAGGTAACCTTTGAAGCTGTCGTAGTTACTGAGCCATAGTGGAATGTTGGACGATATTCTCATCACCCTACTGAAGTCTGCCAGCATGATGGAGCATCACTAATAAACTTATTCTTTGTTCCCACAATGTAACTATCATACAGAATAGTGTAGTAACACATTGCTAGTGTTCCCACAATGTAACTATCATACAGAATAGTGTAGTAACACATTGCTAGTGTTCCCACAATGTAACTATCATATAGAATAGTGTAGCAACACACTGCTGGTGTTCCCACAATGTAACTATCATACAGAATAGTGTAGTAACACATTGCTAGTGTTCCCACAATGTAACTATCATACAGAATAGTGTAGTAACACATTGCTAGTGTTCCCACAATGTAACTATCATACAGAATAGTGTAGTAACACATTGCTAGTGTTTCCACAATGTAACTATCATACAGAATAGTGTAGCAACACACTGCTGGTGTTCCCACAATGTAACTATCATACAGAATAGTGTAGCAACACACTGCTGGTGTTTTCACAATGTAACTATCATATAGACTAGTGTAGCAGCACACTGATGTACCCAAATTTTATTAAAAAATTCTATCCCTGCCACAAACCCTCCCATCCCTCCCCTCCTATCCCTCTCCCTCCCATCCTTCAAGACATAAAGAATAAAGTTTCCTGAGGAGGGCGCTGACGGTGGCACCAAGAACAAAATTGGGACTGAAGGATTGCCGGGTCTTGGAAGGGTGAATTATCCAGCTGGGTGCCGGCACGGGAAAGAAGCCAGCCCAGTGCTGGGATGGGAGCAGTGCCAACTCTGCCTTAAGCGCAGGAGCCGGCTACATCTTGTGACCGAAAAAGCAGCCAAAGTGATCTTGGAACAGTGGGCGAGGCAGGTCATAGGACTGACGGAGAGCCAATTCATAGAAGGGATAGAGGCAGGTCATGGGACGGACGTAGAGCGAGAGAAGGTAGGCTTCCTCGGCCGCAAGGGATCTTGAAGTGATAAGAAATGTTGCTTTACGAGTCAGGAAAAGTCGCCTGTCATGGATGCCGGCCCCATGGCAGGGGGCGCGGCCAGGCTCTTGCACTGGCCTCTAGTGGGGGTGCCTGGCCATACAGCCGGCTATCCACAAATAATCTCTATTTCTACAAGTACATAATACAACTTATACAGGCCATAGCTGACATCAATGACATTCTATATAGAGAGACCCTTGTTATGCAGAGCATTTCGGGCAAATTAAGTTTTCTCCCCAGGATGCGACCCACACCAGTCCACTAACACCCAGGTACCTATTTACTGTTGGGTGAACAGGGACATGAGGTGTCTTAAGGAAACACGCCCCAGTGTTTCCACCCGTACCGGGGATCGAACCACGGACCTCAATTTGTGAGCTGAGTGCGCTACCAGGAAATTTTCAAAATACAATAAATTTCACCCAATTTTTAAGCATATACTTAAAAAAAAATTGGTTTTCCGTACATGAATATGTTGCTTCGTTGAAACATAATAAATGATGAGATTGTGGAGGTCAACGTATTACACGGTTTCAGGATAAGGTATGACTGGGCCTGGAAAACTAGCATTCTCTTAAGTCAGTGTTATAAAAGTTGACACACCTAGCATGGGCCAGTAGGCTTGCTGCAGTGTCCCTTCCTGTGGTAGAAGTCATGGATCGACCATTACAATGATAGTATAGTAGCCAGCAAGTAGTCAGGGTAGTGCTACCTACCATCCTACCTAATGACACTGTAATGGAAACCTCTTAAATGTTTTGCACTCTGGCAGGATTCCTACTTAATTCTTCATCTTTCTTATAAAAAAGATGAACCATACCACGGGCGGGGATAGAACCCGCGATCAGAGAGTCTCAAAACTCCAGACCGTGGCGTTAGCCACTGGACCAGCTAGCCACGGCTTTGAGGGGACTTGAGCTAGAGTTCGTCACGGCCACGCTAGCTGGAGATTCGTCTGTAAAAACTTGCATTTGTGGTCACAGTGGTGGCCTGTGCTAACCTTCCTATGGTGTAGAAATATGCCTAGTTGGCTGAATCTTATTGTGGCTAGCTGGTCTAGTGGCTAACGCGACGGGCTGGAGTTTTGAGATACTCTGACCGCGGGTTCTATCCCAGCCAGGGTATGGTTTGTTTGCAATCGTGTCATTACGATTTCGTGAGTCATATAAAGAAGATGGCGGTAGTTAACTTCTGCTAACACTTTGTATACACGGCTCTACTTTCCTGGCAGATTAAATCATTTTATTCTTGTAATAGTTTCTATTTAGGAGGCCTAGTCTGAGACCGTGTCACGGGGGCGATGACTCCTGGGACCAGTAATACATCAAACACTAGCTACGTATAACACTGATAAACGTTATACACAGCCACACTACACAAACATACACACAAACACTCCACAAACAAGTATCGTCCAGTCCCCCTACATACACTACGCTAGCTACACTACGCTAGCTACACTACGCTAGCTACACTAGGCTAGCTACACTAGGCTAGCTACACTAGGCTAGCTACACTAGACTAGCTACACTACGCTAGCTACACTACGCTAGCTACACTACCCTAGCTACACTACGCTAGCTACACTACGCTAGCTACACTACGCTAGCTACACTACGCTAGCTACACTACACTAGCTACACTACGCTAGCTACACTACACTAGCTACACTACACTAGCTACACTACACTAGCTACACTACGCTATCTACACTACGCTAGCTACACTACGCTAGCTACACTACACTAGCTACACTACGCTAGCTACACTACGCTAGCTACACTACGCTAGCTACACTACACTAGCTACACTACACTAGCTACACTACGCTAGCTACACTACGCTAGCTACACTACACTACGCTAGCTACACTACGCTAGCTACACTACACTAGCTACACTACACTAGCTACACTACGCTAGCTACACTACGCTAGCTACACTACGCTAGCTACCCTACACTAGCTACAGTACGCTAGCTACACTACGCTAGCTACACTACGCTAGCTACACTAGCTACACTACGCTAGCTACACTACACTAGCTACACTACGCTAGCTACACTACGCTAGCTACACTACACTAGCTACGCAACGCTAGCTACACTACGCTAGTTACACTACGCTAGCTACACTACGCTAGCTACACTACACTAGCTACACTACGCTAGCTACACTACGCTAGCTACAATACACTAGCTATACTACGCTAGCTACACTACACTAGCTACACTACGCTAGCTACACTACGCTAGCTACACTACGCTAGCTACACTACGCTAGCTACACTACGCTAGCTACACTACGCTAGCTACACTACACTAGCTACGCAACGCTAGCTACACTACGCTAGTTACACTACGCTAGCTACACTACGCTAGCTACACTACGCTAGCTACACTACACTATCTACACTACGCTAGCTACACTACGCTGGCTACACTACGCTAGCTACACTACACTAGCTACACTACACTAGCTACACTACGCTAGCTACACTATGCTAGCTACACTACACTAGCTACACTACACTAGCTACACTACGCTAGCTACACTACGCTAGCTACACTACACTAGCTACACTACGCTAGCTACACTACGCTAGCTACGCTACACTAGCTACACAACACTAGCTACACTACACCTGTCAAACAACACAACCTCCCCAAACAAACAAAACTGAGATGCTCCTAAAACACGAGAACAGTCATGGACTAAAATGTAATCATAATTAAACTAGGATCTTCCAAGTGAAAAAACTGAGAGAGAGAGAGAGAGAGAGAGAGAGAGAGAGAGAGAGAGAGAGGAGAGAGAGAGAGAGAGAGAGAGAGACAAAGAGAGAGACTGAAAGTGAGAGAGTGAGAAAGTGTGTGTGAAATTGAGAGAGCAGCTGGACTATCACAATGATCTAGACACACACACACGAGAGCACTCAAGCACACCAACTCAAATTATCGTTACATTCACACAGAAGCGACAAACCCGAAGGAGGTGGAGAAGGTGGGCAACGGATGACACTCAACCTTTATATAAAAGCAAGGGTAACTCTTAATTCTTTTGCTGAAGAGCCCCTTCACCAGCCCCGTGGCCTGGTGGCTAAAGCTCTCGCTTCACACAGCGAGGGTCTGGGTTCGATTCCCAGAGAGGATAGGTAGGTAGGGTAGAAACATTGGGCGTGTTTCCTTACACCGGTTGTCCATGTTCACCCATCAGTAAAATAGGTACCTGGGTGTTAGTGGACTGGTGTGGGTCGCATCTTGGGACAAAACTGGCCTAATTTGCCCGAAATGCTCAGCATAACCAGCAGCTTTCATTGATGTCAGCTATGGTGTGTATACCTTGAAGTCAACACTATCACATGCTGGAGTGTCGAGTTCCCCTGATGTCTGTGGCCTCGTATATTAGATTGGGCAAAAAAAAAAGAGATTGTTTTCTTAAAGTTCCCTGCAAAAGATTAATTGAAGCCTTGAGTTACTTAATTGTTTTAATTTTTAAGGTTACAATCATTACGATTTCTACTCTAGCTAACTGTTAGGCTTTAGATAATATTACAAAGGAGCCCAGTGGAAAATCAGTCACTTTGTCTGACTTTTTTTGGAGGTTATCCTAGGTACTTTACATATATGTTACTATGAAATAAGATCACAGTAAACAGGTGACATCACACCATGTAAAACAACCAGTGTGAAAAAATTGTGAAATTCCAGGCGCTTTCTTGATTTATCACATCATCACGAAAACGCTTGGAATTTCACCATTTTTGCCTATGTTACTATGTATGATAATTGCACTTATGTCTACCTGTACCTAAATAATTATGGAAACAAATCACATTGCCTGGCTGGTTAATGTGGTTTAAAACATGAGCCAGGTCCATACACCATAATATTTATATCTTAAGTGTGTAAACGTTCGATCATTCAGCCGGGCTGTGGCTCGTACGTTGGTTTGCGTGCAGCCAGCAGCAACAGCCTGGTTGATCAGGCTCTGATCCACCAGGAGGCCTGGTCACAGACCGGGCCGCGGGGGCGGCGTTGACCCCCGGAACTCTCTCCAGGTAAACTCCAGGTAAACTGATTGCAATGTATTTTTTGCATGATGTTAAGACATAGTGTGACTGAAGAGACTAACACAGTAATGACTAATGTTTTACAGGTAAAAAGAGACTTAAATGTATATTTTAAGATTGTATCTTCATACTGTACTGTGTTCATTAGCTATACGAAGAATTTATAATATATAAATTGACTGCAGTACATTTTTTTGGTGATGTAACTATGCCTGTTGGTGTCTGATAAAGATCCATTGTGATCTCTGTAATCCTGTTTTTTTGAGTTACCGTTCACAGGATGAGCTGCTGGAACTCAGTCAACTAATCGCTCTGGCGGCTCAACTAACTCGACCACAGTAGAGGTCATTAAGGCTGTTTGTAACCACCTCACCACCAGACAAGAATACCTTAATAGCGAAAAATCTCAGTATACATCCCCTCAGAGACATACACATTTATACACCTCTCAGTGTATGTATATAGAGAAATCTTAAGTGCTTAGTTTCATTGTGTTATACCAGGTTAAGTAATTATTAATTATCTCCGCTATACACTTATATTAATTACATGCTGAATAAACCTTATCCATCTATTATCTTAAGCTTACTATCACAGGAATCAGTCGAAGTTGTTAAATATTTTGCTGTACATCTTCCTGGAGTTTACCTGGAGAGTTCCGGGGGTCAACGCCCCCGCGGCCCGGTCTGTGACCAGGACTTCACAATAATTTATTGAAAACTTCTCCCTCCCTTGTTGCCCACTGCATACATATATCAACACTGGGATAGGCTCTTTGAGAGGCGGGAAACAGGTACTCGGGAGCACCTCTGGAAGTTCCAAACACAGATGAGTCACAGGGGTGTCAGGAAGTATTTCTTGTCTTAGATTATAATCATGGGGGATCACTAAACCCGTAGGATTATACAACGTCTGAGGGGGGGGATGGAAGGTATTCAGGCTTAATTCAAGGAACTAGAACACAGATTCAATTTCCTAGATCAAGAGCCCCTCACCAGTGTCAAAGAACCTCCCTTGAGGGGTTCAGTCTCAGAGTGGTTCTCCTTGAGTGGTTCATTCTCAGAGTGGTTCTCCTTGAGGGGTTCAGTCTCAGAGTGGTTCTCCTTGAGTGGTTCAGTCTAAGAGTGGTTCTTCTTGAGTGGTTCAGTCTCAGAGTGGTTCTCCTTGAGTGGTTCAGTCTCAGAGTGGTTCTCCTTGAGTGGTTCAGTCTAAGAGTGGTTCTTCTTGAGTGGTTCAGTCTCAGAGTGGTTCTCCTTGAGTGGTTCAGTCTCAGAGTGGTCGGAAAGTAGAATGACCCTGATGAAAGGTGGTGGAGGTAGACTGCAGTTTTAAGAAGTGATACGACAGGGCCTAACGAGGCTAGGAGAGTGACACTGGCAAGCAGCAAGTTGAGAGATGGGGCCAGGAACTAAGACTCGACCATGCAACCACATACTGGCTAGTACATTGAACGAGTTTGATCATGGCTGCTACTGTACCAGGATGTTAGTCGACTGGTGTGGGTGACATCCTGGGGGACAAAATTAACCTAAGTTGCCCAAAATGCTCTGTATAGTACGTCACTGATGTCAACTATGGTCTGTATAAGTTGCATCACGTACTTGTAGAAATAAAGATTATTATTATTATTACAGCTTCTGAACAATAAATCCCCCAACAATAACTCAAAATTTCAAATGAATCACTGACAATATTTTCAAATGACGATAATTTAAACTCACGTGAAATCAAATGCATTCACCTTTAATTATTAAATTATATTAATATATGCAAAGCTTATTGCGATCATTAATCATACGTAAAAATGAAATTATCATACATTATTGCTAGGCAAATCATACTAATACTAATTAGTTAAACTATCTATCATCTACTGAATGATATAGTTTATTATCACATGCATGGGAAGCCCTAAATCAGTAGGGGTCACACTGTCAGGGTGTCTAGGAGACATTCAGGGGAAGACAGGGTTGGCGTTGGAAGAGGAAGGCAGGGTTGCACCTAAGGAAGGGAAAGGCAGGGTTGTACCTAAGGAAGAGGAAGACAGGGTTGTACCTAAGGAAGGGAAAGGCAGGGTTGCACCTAAGGAAGAGGAAGGCAGTGTTGCACCTAAGGAAGGGAAAGGCAGGGTTGTACCTAAGGAAGAGGAAGACAGGGTTGTACCTAAGGAAGGGAAAGGCAGGGTTGCACCTAAGGAAGAGGAAGGCAGTGTTGCACCTAAGGAAGGGAAAGGCAGGGTTGTACCTAAGGAAGAGGAAGACAGGGTTGCACCTAAGGAAGAGGAAGGCAGGGTTGCACCTAAGGAAGAGGAAGGCAGGGTTGCACCTAAGGAAGAGGAAGGCAGGGTTGTACCTAAAGAAGAGGAAGGCAGGGTTGTACCTAAGGAAGAGGAAGGCAGGGTTGTACCTAAAGAAGAGGAAGGCAGGGTTGTACCTAAAGAAGAGGAAGGCAGGGTTGCACCAAGGAAGAGGAAGCCAGAGTTGCACTAAGGAAGAGGAAGACAGGGTTGCACCTAAGGAAGAGGAAGGCAGGGTTGCACCTAAGGAAGAGGAAGGCAGGGTTGCACCTAAGGAAGAGGAAGGCAGGGTTGTACCTAAAGAAGAGGAAGGCAGGGTTGTACCTAAGGAAGGGAAAGGCAGGGTTGCACCTAAGGAAGAGGAAGGCAGGGTTGCACCTAAGGAAGAGGAAGGCAGGGTTGTACCTAAAGAAGAGGAAGGCAGGGTTGTACCTAAGGAAGAGGAAGGCAGGGTTGTACCTAAGGAAGAGGAAGCCAGAGTTGCACTAAGGAAGAGGAAGCCAGGGTTGCACCTAAGGAACACCCAATACCCTGGAACAAGAGCCACTCAAGAAGCGTCAAGGAACCTTCCTGGAGGGTTGAACAGAGCAAAGATTAACATCCTGACAACTACATAATTCAAGAGAGAGTTGGCCAAGCAATACAGGTACAATATTGACCAGGTGTTAAACAAACAGTACTATGCTGAGCCATGTGCACCATGCAGTGCCAAGTGCGTGTGAATTATAGCGTAAGGAATAAAATAAACTTACCAGAATACATAAGTAGTCTTGTTTGCCAGGACGAAATTGTACAAATTCTACCCCCATAAACTTGAGAAAAAACACAAAATAAGGTGGAATCACTTAATTTGTCCGTATTAGGATTTCTAACCTGGAGGGTTAGCTACCCACAATGTAATTCCCCGAGAATGTTAGTTATTGGAAGTGAGGATGAGTTTTTTGAGTGGGATGGGAGGGAGACACACGGGGGTGTGTTAGTCACACTGGTGCGAGCACACACACACTGACCGTCCACGCTGGTGTCTGTACCACTACTGGCAGCAGTGTGTGTGGTGGCTGCTGCAGCAGCAGCGACAGCAGCAGCAGCAGCAGCAGCAGCGGCGGCAGGTCGGTCCTATGACGGCAGCGGCAGGAGAAGGAGCGTGGTTGTGGCTTGGTCGGTCGACCCTCCCTCACTGCTGCTGCTGCTGCTCCTCCAGTCTGTCGCCAGACACCACAACACCAGCCGGGTTGCCTTAGGTGAGGCTGCCTGTCTGTCTGTCTGTCTGCTTGCCTGTCTGTCTGCGTACCGGGCAACCTTTCCCCTTGCAACGCCTACTGACCTCCACTGATGCCTACTGACTTCCTCTGACTCCTACCGACCTCCTGAAACGTCTGCTGACTTCCCCTGATTTTCATTGACGCCTACTGACTTCCTCTGCCGCCTCTTGACCTTCACTGACTTCCCCTGACGCCTACTGACATCCACTGACGCCTACTGACATTCACTGACGCCTACTAACATCCTGCAACACCTCCTGACATCCCCAGACGCCTACTGACATCCACTGACGCCAGCTGCCTTCTACTAGTACCTACTGACTTCCTCCGACGCCTGCTGACATCCACTGACGCCTACTGACATTCGCTAACTTCTACTAACATCCTGCAGCGCCTCCTGACATCCCCAGACGCCTACTGACATCCACTAACGCCAGCTGCCTTCTACTAATACCTACTGACTTCCTCCGACGCCTGCTGACATCCACTGACGCCTACTGACATTCACTGACGCCTACTAACATCCTGCAGCGCCTCCTGACGTCCCCTGACGCCCTACACATAGAGCTGCATACAAACACAAGAGAGACCAGGAGGTGAAGAAAGAACCGGTGAATATGGTATAAAGTAACAAGACACACTGCCATGGATAAAAAAAGAACAATAATTGAAATTACCTTCACTCTTCTCGTCTCCCCTTTCATGCGAGGGATGACTTGACGCCCGTGAAGGCTCTTGATCCAATGAATGGGGCTGCTTTTTTTTACCCCCTTCTGATCAAAGCTGATTACACCTTAACCCTTTTCCCCAGACTGTATACGGTTTACCAATGATGATAATGTAAATTTACGAAGCTACTCTAAGTAGTATTCACTTGAGTATCCCAGCAGAGTATTCACCTAGAATACTCACTTAAGAGTACTCCAGCAGAGTATTCACCTAGAATACTCACTTAAGAGTACTCCAGCAGAGTATTCACCTAGAACACTCACTTAAGAGTACTCCAGCAGAGTATTCACCTAGAATACTCACTTAAGAGTACTCCAGCAGAGTATTCACCTAGAATACTCCAGCAAAGTGTTAATCATCACTTAATCAGTCAGTACAAAGTGGGTGAAGCCTCTTTCACGTTAACTATCCTAGCCTAACACTTCTTTTCTCAAAGTTGATGCCACTTAACACTTCAACACCAAGCTTCACGACACTTACACTTACACTGACACTTGCAATATACTTACTGATACGCTGAGTTTCTTTCCAACTTCATTATTATCAATATTGGAGTGTGTAGCACCAGCATGGAGCCCAGAGGTGAATAGTAACATATTAAAAAAGCTGGAGAAAATGCAAAGTCTACAAGAGGAGTAGTTGCCGAAGTTAAGGGGGATGAACTACGAGGAGAGGTTAAGGGAACTAACGATAATGTAGGAGAGTAGATTATTATTATTATAATCAAGGGGGAAGCGCTAAACCAGGAGGGTTATACAGTGCCTGGGGGGGGGGGGTTGTGGAAGGCATTCAGGCTTAATTCGGGGAACTGGAGCACAGATCCAGTTCCCTAAATCAAGAGCCCCTCACTAACATCAAGGAACCTTCCTTGAGGGGGGAGGAGAGTAGAACCAGGGAAGACATGGTAGCAACACGAAATACTGGAGAGGAATTTATGGGGTGGGCAGGGACAGGCTATTTGGGAGATCGACACACAGGAAATAAAAGACAGAGGAGCAACAGTGATGTCGGGAAGTAGTTCTTTAGCTTCGACGAAGTGGAGGCAGGATCTATACATAGTTTTAATGCGAGATTATTTACACTGTCATACTATTCTCATGAACACGTTAGGCTTTCAATCTCACATTAAGAACAGGTACGACAGGCCCCGATGAGGCTAGGGAGTGACCATGGCAAGTGGCAAGTTTAGGGGCCGGGGCCAGGAGCTAGGATATTACTCCTTTCAACCACGTATTTTAATAATAGTATATCTTTATATCTACAAGTACATGTACAAGGTATACAAGCCTAGCTGACATCAATGACATACTACTATATAGAAAGCCGCTTGTTATGCAGAGCATTTCTGGCAAATCAGGTAAATTTTGTCCCAGGATGCGACCCACACCAGTCGAATAACACCCAGGTACCCACTTTACTGATGGGTGAACAGGGACAACAGATGTAAGGAAACAGGCTCAATATTTTTACCCTTACCGGGAATCAACCACAAACCCTCAGCGTGTGAAGCGACAGCTTTGCCTACCAGGCCACGGGTAGGCATAAACATACAGATGAGCAGACAAAACAAGGTTGTATCATAACAATTATTATCGTACCGCTCACAGGATGAATATGGCGCTGTACAATAAACTAACTGGTTCGCCGGCTGCAATCTCTGATCATAAGGCCCTGCCTGCCCTGTTATATATGTACAGATGGAGCAGTATTTGCATGATGCCTGGCGTGTGGCATGATAGCCGTGCTGGGGGGTTAATATTCGTGTTACATGATAGCCGTGCTGGGGGGTTAATATTCGTGTTGCATGATAGCCGTGCTGAGGGGTTAATATTCGTGTTACATGATAGCCGTGCTGGGGGTTAATATTCGTGTTACATGATAGCCGTGCTGGGGGGCTAATATTCGTGTTACATGATAGCCGTGCTGGGGGGTTAATATTCGTGTTACATGATAGCCGTGCTGGGGGTTAATATTCGTGTGGCATGATAGCCGTGCTGGGGGGTTAATATTCGTGTTGCATGATAGCCGTGCTGGGGGTTAATATTCGTGTGGCATGATAGCCGTGCTGGGGGGTTAATATTCGTGTTGCATGATAGCCGTGCTGGGGGGTTAATATTCGTGTGGCATGATAGCCGTGCTGGGGGGGTTAATATTCGTGTTGCATGATAGCCGTGCTGGGGGAGTTAATATTCGTGTTGCATGATAGCCGTGCTGGGGGAGTTAACATTCGTGTTGCATGATAGCCGTGCTGGGGGAGTTAATATTCGTGTTGCACGATAGCCGTGCTGGGGGAGTTAACATTCGTGTTGCATGATAGCCGTGCTGGGGGGTTAATATTCGTGTTGCATGATAGCCGTGCTGAGGGGTTAATATTCGTATTGCATGATAGCCGTGCTGGGGGGTTAATATTCGTGTTGCATGATAGACGTGCTGGGGAGTTAATATTCGTGTTGCATGATAGCCGTGCTGGGGGGTTAATATTCGTGTTGCATGATAGCCGTGCTGGGGGAGTTAATATTTGTGTTGCATGATAGCCGTGCTGGGGAGTTAATATTTGTGTTGCATGATAACCATGCTGGGGGTTAATATTCGTGTGGCATGATAGCCGTGCTGGGGGGTTAATATTCGTGTTGCATGATAGCCGTGCTTGGGGTTAATATTCGTGTGGCATGATAGCCGTGCTGGGGGGTTAATATTCGTGTTGCATGATAGCCGTGCTGGGGGGTTAATATTCGTGTGGCATGATAGCCGTGCTGGGGGGGTTAATATTCGTGTTGCATGATAGCCGTGCTGGGGGAATTAATATTCGTGTTGCATGATAGCCGTGCTGGGGGAGTTAACATTCGTGTTGCATGATAGCCGTGCTGGGGGAGTTAACATTCGTGTTGCACGATAGCCGTGCTGGGGGGTTAATATTCGTGTTGCATGATAGCCGTGCTGGGGGAGTTAATATTCGTGTTGCACGATAGCCGTGCTGGGGGAGTTAACATTCGTGTTGCACGATAGCCGTGCTGAGGGGTTAATATTCGTATTGCATGATAGCCGTGCTGGGGGGTTAATATTCGTGTTGCATGATAGACGTGCTGGGGAGTTAATATTCGTGTTGCATGATAGCCGTGCTGGGGGGTTAATATTCGTATTGCATGATAGCCGTGCTGGGGGGTTAATATTCGTGTTGCATGATGGCCGTGCTGAGGGGTTAATATTCGTATTGCATGATAGCCGTGCTGGGGGGTTAATATTCGTGTTGCATGATAGACGTGCTGGGGAGTTAATATTCGTGTGGCATGATAGCCGTGCTGGGAGGGGTAATATTCGTGTGGCATGATAGCCATGCTGGGGGTCAATACTCGTGTTGCATGATAGCCGTGCTGGGGGATTTAATATTCGTGTGGCATGATAGCCGTGCTGGGGGAGTTAATATTCGTGTGGATATGATAGCCGTGCTGGGGGTTAATATTCGTGTTGCATGATAGCCGTGCTGGGGGATTTAATATTCGTGTGGCATGATAGCCGTGCTGGGGGGTTAATATTCGTGTTGCATTATAAACGTGCTGGGGGGTTAATATTCGTGTTGCATGATAGCCGTGCTGGGGGTCAAAATTCGTGTGGCATGATAGCCGTACTGGGGGGTTAATATTCGTGTTGCATGATAGCCGTGCTGAGGAGTTAATATTCGTGTGGCATGATAACCGTGCTGAGGGGTTAATATTCGTGTGACATGATAGACGTGCTGGGGGTTAATATTCGTGTTACATGATAGACGTGCTGGGGTTAATATTCGTGTTACATGATAGACGTGCTGGGGGTTAATATTCGTGTTACATGATAGACGTGCTGGGGGGTCAAAATTCGTGTGGCATGATAGCCGTACTGGGGGGTTAATATTCGTGCTGCATGATAGCCGTGCTGAGGGGTTAATATCTCAGTAGTAGTACCAGTTCCTAGTAACCAGTTACCAGTAACCAGTGTACCAGTAGATGACTCACTACCAACCGTCTCTGCGTGAATCACTGACTGTATTCATATTGCTGCTGACCATAGCAGGATTTCAAACACCCCCTCACCCTGTAGACACTTGTGAGTCAGTCAAGATAGGGAGCAGAGAGAGGCAGGTCGGCTGTTGGCGCTTTCCATACTTCCCGTTATATATTATACGTACTACCAGCCTACGTGAGTATTCTTACCCTATCCACGTATCGAAAACCCACATGACAAATATTCGTGTGGCATGATAGCCATACTGGCGGGTTAATATTCTTGTGGCATGATAGCCGTGCTGGGGGTTAATATTCGTGTTGCTTGATAGCCGTGCTGGGAGGTTAATATTCGTGTGGCATGATAGCCGTGCTGGGGATTAATATTCGTGTGGCATAACCGTGCTGAGGGGTTAATATTCGTGTTGCATGATAGCCGTGCTGGGGATTAATATTCGTGTTGCATGATAGACGTGCTGGGGGGTTAATATTCGTGTTGCATGATAGACGTGCTGGGGGTTAATATTCGTGTGGCATGATAAACGTGCTGGAGGTTAATATTCGTGTGGCATGATAGACGTGCTGGGGGTTAATATTCATGTTGCATGATTGACGTGCTAGGGGTTAATATTCGTGTGGCATGATATACGTGCTGGGGGTTAATATTCGTGTTGCATGATAACCGTGCTGGGGTTAATATTCGTGTTGCATGATAGCCATGCTGGGGGTTAATATTCGTGTTGCATGATAGCCATGCTGGGGGTTAATATTCGTGTTGCATGATAGCCATGCTGGGGGTTAATATTCGTGTTGCATGATAGCCATGATGGGGTTAATATTCGTGTTGCATGATAGCCATGCTGGGGGTTAATATTCATGTTGCATGATAGCCATGCTGGGGTTAATATTCGTGTTGCATGATAGCCATGCTGGGGTTAATATTCGTGTTGCATGATAGCCATGCTGGGGTTAATATTCGTGTTGCATGATAGCCATGCTGGGGTTAATATTCGTGTTGCATGATAGCCATACTGGGGTTAATATTCATGTTGCATGATAGCCATGCTGGGGTTAATATTCGTGTTGCATGATAGCCATGCTGGGGTTAATATTCGTGTTGCATGATAGCCATGCTGGGGGTTAATATTCGTGTTGCATGATAGCCATGCTGGGGTTAATATTCGTGTTGCATGATAGCCATGCTGGGGGTTAATATTCGTGTTGCATGATAGCCATGCTGGGGTTAATATTCGTGTTGCATGATAGCCATGCTAGAGGTGGGGGAGGCTATTAAGTGTGTGGTATAATATCAAGAATAACTGCCGTATTAAACGTAGGAACGAACAGATCGACAAACAGGCGAACGAATAAACACAGAGACGAACGGATAGACGCAAGGGAAAGCAGATAGACAGACTGGAAAGCAAATAGACAGACGGGATAGCGGATAGACATAAGGGGAAAGCAGACAGACAGACGGGGAAAGCAAACAGACGGGGAAAGCAGATAGAGAGACGGGGGAAGCAGATAGAGAGACGGGGAAAAGCAGACAGACAGACGGGGAAAAGCAGACAGACAGACAGACAGACGGGGGAAAGCAGACAGACAGACGGGGGAAAGCAGATAGCCATCAGTAACCACCGTACTCTTCACCAAGACACAAGCACAGGATATTTCACCTGTACCCAACAAACACAACTTACAACACCAACAAATAACATACGCCTGGTGCCCACCACAACCTGTCTGGCTGACAGTGTCAGCCGGGGATGATCTGGCACTTACATTCACACTCTCCACATTTTTACAATGTTATCCTGCCTGTAATTGCTTTGTCAAATCTTCAACTTTCAGACCACAAAACATATGCTTAAATTATCATATTTTTATGTACTATAGATTTGTGTATTATTATTATTCTTATTATTATTGTCGTTATTATTATAATTATTATTAGATTGAGAGAGAGATCGTGAAAGTGAGAGAGAGAGAGAGAATGGTCAGTATGGGTGGGTTATAAGGTGGTTGGTGTGTGTAAGACCAGTGTGGCCTTGCTGGTCTAGATGATAACGTCCACCTCTGACGCCCTGCCCATACTTCCCAAGATGAATACTGATAAGAGGGAGGGAGAACCCGTGCAGGATATCAACACTACTGCAGGAGGGAGGGAGAACCCGTGCAGGATATCAACACTACTGCAGGAGGGAGGGAGAACCCGTGCAGGATATCAACACTACTGCAGGAGGGAGGGAGAACCCGTGCAGGATATCAACACTACTGCAGGAGGGAGGGAGAACCCGTGCAGGATATCAACACTACTGCAAGAGGGAGGGAGAACCCGTGCAGGATATCAACACTACTGCAAGAGGGAGGGAGAACCCGTGCAGGATATCAACACTACTGCAAGAGGGAGGAAGAACCCGTGCAGGATATCAACAATACTGCAGGAGGGAGGGAGAACCCGTGCAGGATATCAACACTACTGCAAGAGGGAGGGAGAACCCGTGCAGGATATCAACACTACTGCAAGAGGGAGGGAGAACCCGTGCAGGATATCAACACTACTGCAGGAGGGAGGGAGAACCCGTGCAGGATATCAACACTACTGCAAGAGGGAGGGAGAACCCGTGCAGGATATCAACACTACTGCAAGAGGGAGGGAGAACCCGTGCAGGATATCAACACTACTGCAAGAGGGAGGAAGAACCCGTGCAGGATATCAACAATACTGCAGGAGGGAGGGAGAACCCGTGCAGGATATCAACACTACTGCAAGAGGGAGGGAGAACCCGTGCAGGATATCAACACTACTGCAAGAGGGAGGGAGAACCCGTGCAGGATATCAACACTACTGCAGGAGGGAGGGAGAACCCGTGCAGGATATCAACACTACTGCAAGAGGGAGGGAGAACCCGTGCAGGATATCAACACTACTGCAAGAGGGAGGGAGAACCCGTGCAGGATATCAACACTACTGCAAGAGGGAGGGAGAACCCGTGCAGGATATCAACACTACTGCAGGAGGGAGGGAGAACCCGTGCAGGATATCAACACTACTGCAGGAGGGAGGGAGAACCCGTGCAGGATATCAACACTACTGCAGGAGGGAGGGAGAACCCGTGCAGGATATCAACACTACTGCAGGAGGGAGGGAGAACCCGTGCAGTATATCAACAATACTGCAGGAGGGAGGGAGAACCCGTGCAGGATATCAACAATACTGCAGGAGGGAGGGAGAACCCGTGCAGGATATCAACAATACTGCAGGAGGGAGGGAGAACCCGTGCAGGATATCAACACTACTGCAGGAGGGAGGGAGAACCCGTGCAGGATATCAACACTACTGCAGGAGGGAGGGAGAACCCGTGCAGGATATCAACACTACTGCAGGAGGGAGGGAGAACCCGTGCAGGATATCAACACTACTGCAGGAGGGAGGGAGAGTGTAGGTAGTAGCTCCACACAATAATCAAAACAAAGCGCTAAACCTACTAGGGTCATGTAGTATAGCGCCACACACACCCAGCATCCCTCAGACACTCATCTCCTCCTCTGCTTCTTTCCAGTCATTTATTTAAGCAGAAAGATCGTTTGTGGTGTTTTAAGTAGTCACTTACCTCACAGCCTCCAGGCTAGCAACAAACTCATGCAATATACCGGGTAATTCCTGCAATATATATCTAGTATACATTATGCAAGCTAGTTTACAGGGCCGTCTAGTCTTTCTCTTGATCAAGGCTAGATCCTCGGAGAACCCCGGAGAACCCAGCCTAACAAACACCCCGGGGAACCCAGCCTAGCAAACACTGCGGGGAACCCAGCCTAGCAAACACTGCGGGGAACCCAGCCTAGCAAACCCCTGGGAACCCAGCCTAACAAACACCCCGGAGAACCCAGCCTAGCAAACACCCGCTAACTAATTCTTAACTGTCTTCAAAGTTTGATCAAATCGCGTCCCATATTACAATATTTATTAAAAATTTCTTTCGCCATAGCCTAAAGAAAGTAAAAATTACCGCTAGTCTACTTTGGAATTAAATTCTCATATGTGAAAGTATTTTCTCATCTATAGGCTGTTTATATATATATATGTGTATATATATATATATATATATATATATATATATATATATATATATATATATATATATATATATATATATATTATATATATATATATATATATATATATATATATATATATATATATATATATATATATATATATATATATATATATATATATATATATTATATATATATTTTCATTCGCATATAGGCTGAATATAAATTTCTCTGTTATAAACAAAAGGATATGCACATATTTACTCTCCTGGTGACCTTGAAGGCTGGTTATCCAGCCCGGGTGAAAACTGCCAGTGTTACTGGTAGTGATGGTGTTACTACCAGGGGTAAGAGGAGGGACCAGGAGCTGTGAATCGACCCCTGCAGCCACGAGCACATACACACACTCTAGCCTAAGATGGTTACCAGGCTAAAACCTTTTAGCAAGTTTGGCTAAATTGTGCTTGTGTGTGTGTGTATCTACTCATTTATGGTTGCAGGGGTCGATTCACAGCTCCTGGCCCTGCCTCTTCGTTGGTAGTTACTAGGTCCACTCTCTTCCCGCTCCATGAGCTTATCATACCTCTTCTTAAAGCTATGTACGGATCCCGCCTCCACTACATCACTCTCCAGATTGTTCCACTTCCTGTGTGTGTGTACCCACTCATTTGCGGTTGCAGGGGGTTGATTCACAGCTCCTGTGTTACTCTCTCTTGAACTTATATATGGAGCCTAACTTTGTTATGTCTTCACCCAGGTCATTCCACTTCTTGGCCACTCTGACGCTGACGAAATACTTCCTGACATCTCTATACCTTACCTGTATGAAATATACCCTTGAGTACCTTTTTCCCGCCTCTCGAACAGTTGACAAATGTCCACCGTCTGAAGCTCTCTTCAGTATTCTGTACGTCGTTATCATGTCTCCCCAAATTCTTGTATCTTCTATCAGGTTCCGTTATATAATTTTTCTTCATGATCGACACCTTTGACCTCTTGTGGTAGTTACAAAGTTGCAGTTTGCCGTTATATTGCACCAGGTTGCATGATGGTTCTGCGTACTCCAAGTTTATTTAAGTACAGCTACACATAAGTACAATCACACATAGTGTAAATATCCTAGGATAACCCCAACAAAAGTCAAAATGACTTATTGCCACAGGGGTCCTTGAGACCCGACATACCCCTAAAAGGCATCACTATCACCCCATTTACACAGACTCTTCTGGCTATTTCTCAGCCATGTTTGGACCTATGGAAGACAGTAGGTCGAACATCAAAATGGTATATAATACCGACAGGTTGTTAGGTAAGACACATAGGCAACAGTTAGACAACTTTATTCCGAAACGTTTCGCCTACACAGTAGGCTTCTTCAGTCGAATACAGAAAGTAGGCAGGAACAGTAGAGATGTGAAGACGATGTAATCAGTCCAGCACCCTTGAAGTCGTAGAATTTGAGGTTGTCAGTCCCTGGACTGATTATATCGTCTTCACATTTCTACTGTTCCTGCCTACTTTCTGTATTCGACTGAAGAAGCCTACTGTGTAGGCGAAACGTTTCGGAATAAAGTTGCCTAACTGTTGCATATGTGTCTTACCTAACAAGACAATAGGTTACCCTCTAATACCATGTGCTGCCACTTTCTTCATGAATTCTCTGCTTGGGTCCTCATCAAAATCCTTAAATGTTACTTAATAAAACGACAGCGTTGTTTCGAAAGATCTGTTGCCTCACGTACCTTACTGAAGAAGGTCAGTAAAACTTTTCCACGCAAAGAATTAAAAGGAAACGATACCCTGACTGGAACAATACACAGATAACCCGCTCATAGGAGAGACGATTATTATTATTATTATTATAATCATGAAGGAGCGCTAAACCCGTAGGGATTATACAGCGCCTGTGTGGGGGGGGGGGAATGGAAGGTTTTTAGACTTAATTCAGGGAACTGGAGCACAGATCCAATTCCCTAGATCAAGAGCCCCTTACCAGTATCAAGGAACCTCCCATGAGGGGCTAGGAGAGAGGAGCTAACGACGACATTTCGCTCCGACTTGTACCATTTACAAAGCCGCAAAGGATGTTCGAAACGTAGTCCTCAGCTGATATTTGTCCTGTGTGATGGTTATTTTAGTTATTAATTTCTGACGAGTCTTATTAAGCAAATTATACTTATTATTGTGGCTCTTGGAGTTTGT
>NC_069481.1:21206042-21226649 GCF_026875155.1 Cherax quadricarinatus | reverse complement strand
GGGGTAGCCAGTGAAGGTCACGGCCAGATGACCAAAAGCTCCAGCTGTAGGTCACCATATGACTGAGACCAGCGTCAGGAAACACTTGTCCTGTTTCCTGACAAATCTTACGTAACCAAACTACTGATACCATGACTACTACTATGGCTACTACTGCTGCTGCTATTATTACTACTGCTAAAACAACAGTCCAGCCTCGTGACCAGATCCAGACGAGGCCTTCTGAGTGCTAGCATGACCAATCAAGCTATGTGTGCCAGAATCATGCCCTATACATTCTCCTTATAAACAGCCTCTCCATAAATCCCCAGAGGCCTACCGTACACTCTAGGCCTATTATCCAGTCCTACACTACAGGCTTACACTATAGTTCAGGCCTACACTCCACTCAAATCTTAACCTTTCAGCTGACATTTCCGTGACTGCTAAGGAGAGGTCAAGTCCTGACTTATTCAAACCCTAATAAAGACTATGTACGTCTACCTATCTTCCTCTCCACAGGCAGACATAGTCTGCTGTACACACACACACACACACACACACACACACACACACACACACACACACACACACACAAGGTTGACTCCTGCTTGTGACACTGTGTCTGGGAGACAGAGAGATGGAGGAATCTTGATCATCTTACATACACTCATAAAGTAAACGATGGTAAGAAGGAAGGAAGGAAGGAAGGAAGGAATGACAGGTAAAGATAGTTCCTGCTCTCTCTTCTTCCTTCACGGTGACCAGGAGTCTTCCAGTCCTGGTGTCCACTAATTTCTCTCCTCTCTCTCTCCTCTCCCCTCTCTCTCTCTCTCTCTCTCTCCTCTCTCTCTCTCCTCTCTCTCTCATCTCTCTCTCTCTCCTCTCTCTCTCTCTCCTCTCTCTCTCTCTCCTCTTCCTCACTCTCCTCTCCCCTTTTTTCCTCTCACACTCACTCATTCTTTAAGAACATTTAGTTATTCTGGAGACGGAGGATCGAACCAATAATAATAAATAATAATAATAATAATAATAATAATAATAATAATAATTTTTTTTTTTTTTTTTTTTTTTTTTTTTTTTTTTTTTTTTTTTTTTTTTTTTTTTTTTTATCACACCGGCCGATTCCCACCAAGGCAGGGTGGCCCGAAAAAAAGAAAAACTTTCACCATCATTCACTCCATCACTGTCTTGCCAGAAGGGTGCTTTACACTACAGTTTTAAACTGCAACATTAACACCCCTCCTTCAGAGTGCAGACACTGTACTTCCCATCTCCAGGACTCAAGTCCGGCCTGCCGGTTTCCCTGAATCCCTTCATAAATGTTACTTTGCTCACACTCCAACAGCACGTCAAGTATTAAAAACCATTGTCTCCATTCACTCCTATCAAACACGCTCACGCATGCCTGCTGGAAGTCCAAGCCCCTCGCACACAAAACCTCCTTTACCCCCTCCCTCCAACCCTTCCTAGGCCGACCCCTACCCCCGCCTTCCTTCCACTACAGACTGATACACTCTTGAAGTCATTCTGTTTTGCTCCATTCTCTCTACATGTCCGAACCACCTCAACAACCCTTCCTCAGCCCTCTGGACAACAGTTTTGGTAATCCCGCACCTCCTCCTAACTTCCAAACTACGAATTCTCTGCATTATATTCACACCACAACATTGCCCTCAGACATGACATCCTCCACTGCCTCCAGCCTTCTCCTCGCTGCAACATTCATCACCCACGCTTCACACCCATATAAGAGCGTTGGTAAAACTATACTCCTCATACATTCCCCTCTTTGCCTCCAAGGACAAAGTTCTTTGTCTCCACAGACTCCTAAGTGCACCACTCACTCTTTTTCCCTCATCAATTCTATGATTCACCCATCTTTCATAGACCCATCCGCTGACACGTCCACTCCCAAATATCTGAATACGTTCACCTCCTCCATACTCTCTCCTCCAATCTGATATTCAATCTTTCATCACCTAATCTTTTTGTTATCCTCATAACCTTACTCTTTCCTGTATTCACCTTTAATTTTCTTCTTTGCACACCCTACCAAATTCATCCACCAATCTCTGCAACTTCTCTTCAGAATCTCCCAAGAGCACAGTGTCATCAGCAAAGAGCAGCTGTGACAACTCCCACTTTGTGTGTGATTCTTTATCTTTTAACTCCACGCCTCTTGCCAAGACCCTCGCATTTACTTCTCTTACAACCCCATCTATAAATATATTAAACAACCACGGTGACATCACACATCCTTGTCTAAGGCCTACTTTTACTGGGAAAAAATTTCCCTCTTTCCTACATACTCTAACTTGAGCCTCACTATCCTCGTAAAAACTCTTCACTGCTTTCAGTAACCTACCTCCTACACCATACACTTGCAACATCTGCCACATTGCCCCCCTATCCACCCTGTCATACGCCTTTTTCCAAATCCATAAATGCCACAAAGACCTCTTTAGCCTTATCTAAATACTGTTCACTTATATGTTTCACTGTAAACACCTGGTCCACACACCCCCCACCTTTCCTAAAGCCTCCTTGTTCATCTGCTATCCTATTCTCCGTCTTACTCTTAATTCTTTCAATTATAACTCTACCATACACTTTACCAGGTACACTCACAGACTTATCCCCCTATAATTTTTGCACTCTCTTTTATCCCCTTTGCCTTTATACAAAGGAACTATGCATGCTCCCTGCCAATCCCTAGGTACCTTACCCTCTTCCATACATTTATTAAATAATTGCACCAACCCCTCCAAAACTATATCCCCACCTGCTTTTTAACATTTCTATCTTTATCCCATCAATCCCGGCTGCCTTACTACCCCCTTTCATTTTACCTACTGCCTCACAACTTCCCCCACACTCACAACTGGCTCTTCCTCACCCTACAAGATGTTATTCCTCCTTGCCCTATACACGAAATCACAGCTTCCCTATCTTCATCAACATTTAACAATTCCTCAAAATATTCCTTCCATCTTCCAATACCTCTAACTCCTCCATTTAATAACTCTCCTCTTCCTATTTTTAAACTGACAAATCCATTTGTTCTCTAGGCTTTCTTAACTTGTTAATCTCACTCCAAAACTTTTTCTTATTTTCAACAAAATTTGTTGATAACATCTCACCCACTTCTCATTTGCTCTCTTTTTTACATGCTTCACCACTCTCTTAACTTCTCTCTTTTCTCCATATACTCTCCTCCTTGCATCACTTCTACTTTGTAAAAAACTTCTCATATGCTAACTTTTTCTCCCTTACTACTCCTTTACATCATCATTCCACCAATCGCTCCTCTTCCCTCCTGCACCCACTTTCCTGTAACCACAAACTTCTGCTGAACACTCTACACTACATTTTTAAACCTACCCCATACCTCTTCGACCCATTGCCTATGCTCTCATTAGCCCATCTATCCTCCAATAGCTGTTTATATCTTACCCTAACTGCCTCCTCTTTTAGTTTATAAACCTTCACCTCTCTCTTCCCTGATGCTTCTATTCTCCTTGTATCCCATCTACCTTTTACTCTCAGTGTAGCTACAACTAGAAAGTGATCTAATAATAATAATAATAATAATAATAATAATAATAATAATAATAATAATAATAATAATAATAATAGTAATAATAATAACACAAAATCTATCCCCTTCCTTTCTCTTTCTCTCTCTCACCTCGTGCCTGGCACTCTAGCTTGGCCCTGGGCCAGCAAGAGTGTCACGCAGGGCCACCTTTATCAGTGAGGATAGTTACTATCCTGACACGAAGTGTAGACCCTGGGGTCCTATACCATGACCAGGTTGACCCTGGGGTCCTATACCATGACCAGGTGGACCCTGGGGTCCTATACCATGACCAGGTGGACCCTGGGGTCCTATACCATGACCAGGTTGACCCTGGGGTCCTATACCCTGACCAGGTTGACCCTGGGGTCCTATACCATGACCAGGTTGACCCTGGGGTCCTATACCATGACCAGGTTGATCCTGGGGTCCTATACCATGACCAGGTGGACTCTGGGGTCCTATACCATGACCAGGTGGACCCTGGGGTCCGATACCATGACCAAGTGGACCCTGGGATCCTATACCATGAGCAGGTGAACCCCGGGGTTCTATACCATGACCAGGTGGACCCCGGGGTCCTATATCATGATCAGGTGGACCCCGGGGTCCTATACCATGACCAGGTGGACCCCGGGGTCGTATACCATGACCAGGTGGACCCTGGGGTCCTATACCATGACCAGGTGGACCCCGGGGTCGTATACCATGACCAGGTGGACCCCGGGGTCGTATACCATGACCAGGTGGACCCCGGGGTCCTATACCATGACCAGGTGAACCCCGGGGCCGTATACCATGACCAGGTGGACCCTGGGGTCCTATACCATGACCAGGTGAACACCAGAGTTCTGGCCCACGACCAAGTGGACCTCGGAGTCCTGGACCATGACCAGGTGCACCTCGGGGTCCTGGACGATGACCAGGTGGACCCCAGGGTTCTGGACGATGACCAGGTGGACCCCATAGTCCTGGACCATGACCAGGTGGACCTCAAAGTCCTAGACCACAACCAGCTGAACCCTGAGATCCTGGAACACAACCATATTATCTCAGGTCCACTGGACCATACCCCGCCCTGCTGGGTACCTTATTATACCCACCACCACCTTATAATAAGGGCAAGAATTGACCTTATTATAAACTTAAGGATGAGTCCTTCCATCTCTACCCTGTCCTTCCTCCTCTCTTCCTCCTCCTCCTCTTCCTCTTCCTCCTCCTCTTCCTCTTCCTCTTCCTCCTCCTCCTGTTCCTCCTCCTCCTCCTCCTCTTCCTCTTCCTCCTCCTCCTCTTCCTCTTCCTCCTTTTTCCTTTCCACCACTTTTTTTTTCTCCTTTTCTCCACACGGACACGAAATTCCTCTCAGATAGGCTTGGAACGCCTTTAGCACAGGTTCAGATCCTCTTAATCCGCTTGATGCTCTTCTCTGAACCTTCATCGCTCCTCTCGTACAGTTGTCTGCATATTAATCCGGACAGTGATGAAATAATTCATTTATTTGGAAAATTAATATCTATTTGAAAAATATATGGCAATGATATGAGAGATAATTGATTTAATAAGAAATATAACGACCCATTTTTATTATAAACATTGTTACAAGCTTTGGTAAACATTGCTACAAGCTTTGGTATAGAATCAACCAATGTTAATTTTAACAGGTTCTTCGTCTTGGTATCAGGTCCTAATTACAGCAGCAATTAGCTTCTACACAGTTGAAGAATCCTATTTCGCGATCCTGCGTTTAGTTATTGCCCATAGATTCTCAACTGGGTTGAGGTCAAGAGGGTTTCCAGGTCAGTGTAGAACGTTAGTCCACTCTCTTCGGAGAGTCTTAGGATTCTCCTGGAAGTGTTGCATGGATCAAGATCCTGCTGGAATATGCCGTCTCCATCAAGAAAGTCCCTATCCACAATGAGAAGCATATGAGTTGGCATGATTGGCTTGTATTTGTCACTGCTCATCTTTCCCTTAACAATAACAAGCCGTCCAGGGCCTCTAACACAGAAAAACTGCACCAGAATATTTTTTAGGTGGGTGTTGTTGAATGTGTCCACTGCGAAAAGGTTCGTCTTTGCTCCGTCTCACTACCACTGAATTTAGCGAAACCACGCTCAAGGAACGTGCTTGCTGGAATAGCCTTACAGAACAACAGCTGTTGTAGCACTGAAGAGAATCGTAGGGTAACAACACAGTTGGATGGTTGCCAGAAGTCAGTAACAAAATCTTCTGAAAACAAAAGAACCCAAATTACATTAATTAAGCCTGAGACTAAGACATATTATTAGATAATCACAAAATTTACTACTGTCCCAAATAGTCTGTTCACTGCTGTGATTCCCCTGTTTACTGTCTTTCTTTAGTCAACTGGTTACGTGACTGTGACCTACCTGTGGCCAGTCTCAAGGGTTTTCCTTAGCCTTATAGTCAGACCTGTGTGGTGAGGGCCTGGTCAACCAGGCTGTTGCTGTCTGTACTAGTGCTTCTTAACCAGGGGGACTTGTATCCCTTGTGGGTACCAGGTATCCCTGAATGATAATAATAATGATACTACTCCCACTAATAATAATAATAGGAACAACAGCAACAATAATAATAATATTAATAATAATAATAATAATAATAATATTATTATTAATAATAATATAATAATATTAATAATAATAATAATAATAATAATATTATTATTAATAATAATAATAATAATAATAATAATAATAATATTATTAATAATAATAATAATAATAATAATAATAATAATAATAATAATAGTGTCCTAGCCTTCCATCCTAGAAACAATAACCCCTCCTAACCTTCCCCTAAACCTCCCCTAAACCTCCCCTAACCCCCCTAGTACAGACACTGTGGCGCCAGCCCTGGCTACCAGACACACTGATCAATTCAAAAGTCTGTGTCTGTCTAAGACACTGAAAAATATTTTGGTTTTGCTGTTGTAAGAAATTGTTTTACTGGAGTGGTTAAGTTAGTGTACGTGTCTTCTGGACACGTACTGTACTTGTTGAGGTTCTGTTGTATGGTACTTGTTCAGCTAGAGGCCAGGTAACCGGACTCGAGTCCTAGAGCTGGGAAGTACAGTGTCTGCACTCTGAAGGAGGGGTGTTGATGTTGCAATTTTTGTACAGTAGTGTAAGAGCATGTCTGGCAAGACAGTGATGGAGTGCACCTTTATCAATCTCTTTCACTGCATAAAACTTCTAAATTAACTCATGTTTCACTCCTTGTAGAGCTCTATACAAGCTCTATCAAGTCACGTTCCACTCTATAATAAATTACTCAGATTCCAATATATTTCAAAGAAGGAGCAGACGAGCTCTGAGCAGTTTAATATAGCGGTCTTTACGGTTCTCAGGGCGTCCACTACCCTTGTTTGTTTATATGTAAGTCTACCATGGCTCTCTCTACTCTGTGATACAGTCTGTGTACTGCCAGAGTCGTTTATCATCCTTGTTTCTCACCACCTCGAGTTCTCCAGGCCAGGAGGAAGGTGGTAAGAATGATCCAGGCCAGGAGGAAGGTGGTAAGAATGATCCAGGCCAGGAGGAAGGTGGTAAGAATGATCCAGGCCAGGAGGAAGGTGGTAAGAATGATCCAGGCCAGGAGGAAGGTGGTAAGAATGATCCAGGCCAGGAGGAAGGTGGTAAGAATGATCCAGGCCAGGAGGAAGGTGGTAAGAATGATCCAGGCCAGGAGGAAGGTGGTAAGAATGATCCAGGCCAGGAGGAAGGTGGTAAGAATGATCCAGGCCAGGAGGAAGGTGGTAAGAATGATCCAGGCCAGGAGGAAGGTGGTAAGAATGATCCAGGCCAGGAGGAAGGTGGTAAGAATGATCCAGGCCAGGAGGAAGGTGGTAAGAATGATCCAGGCCAGGAGGAAGGTGGTAAGAATGATCCAGGCCAGGAGGAAGGTGGTAAGAATGATCCAGGCCAGGAGGAAGGTGGTAAGAATGATCCAGGCCAGGAGGAAGGTGGTAAGAATGATCCAGGCCAGGAGGAAGGTGGTAAGAATGATCCAGGCCAGGAGGAAGGTGGTAAGAATGATCCAGGCCAGGAGGAAGGTGGTAAGAATGAACCAGGCCAGGAGGAAGGTGGTAAGAATGATCCAGGCCAGGAGGAAGGTGGTAAGAATGATCCAGGCCAGGAGGAAGGTGGTAAGAATGATCCAGGCCAGGAGGAAGGTGGTAAGAATGAACCAGGCCAGGAGGAAGGTGGTAAGAATGATCCAGGCCAGGAGGAAGGTGGTAAGAATGAACCAGGCCAGGAGGAAGGTGGTAAGAATGATGCAGGCCAGGAGGCAGAAGGTAAGCATGAACCAGGCCAGGAGGCAGGAGGTAAGCATGATGCAGGCCAGGAGGCAGGAGGTAAGCATGATCCAGGCCAGGAGGCAGGAGGTAAGCATGATCCAGGCCAGGAGGCAGGAGGTAAGCATGAACCAGGCCAGGAGGCAACGTACACATAACAATGGTGAACAATGTGCAGTATGAACATTATACAGGGAATGAACAACGTAGAACAGAGATTGTCTGGTCTTAGCACAGATATAACTGAGAGACCTAACAAGAGGGTTGTTGAGGTGGTCTGGGCACTTAGGAAGGGAGGACCGAAATAAGATGAAATATGTGATGTATAATTATGTGGTGAATAGGAGGAGGTGTAGAGGCTTCCCAGGAAGGGTTGGAAGGAGGGGCTGAAGAAGGTTTAAAGTGCTAGGCAGCCTACAGGTATATGTGAGCTTGTTAGATGCGCCTGAGTGGAGACAAGTAGTTTTAAGTGTTTAACGTGCTGTTGGAGTGCGAGCAGTGGCACGTCTAATGAAGGGATTCTGGGAAACCAGATAGCCGGACTCGAGTCCTGGCGTTAGAGCACAGTTCCTGCACTCTGAAGGATGAACGAGAATTCTGCAGTTTAAAAGCTCATTGAATAATAAGATTCGTGACTTCCGGGAAAGACATCTGGGGACCGAGTGATGGTGACCGTATTTTCTTCTCTGAGTCACCCTACCTTGGAGAGTCGTACCCTTGAACTAAGCTACCTGGATTTCCTACACTATTTCTGCAACATTGCAGACTCCTGATGATGTGTTGTTTGCAACATGAAAAGCCTAGAGCTATCATTCAACTCCCCCCTGTGGTTATTTTGCACACACACGTATATATACATTCTCTCTCTCTCTCTCTCTCTCTCTCTCTCTCTCTCTCTCTCTCTCTCTCTCTCTCTCTCTCTCTCTGCTTCATTAAGAGTGGCGTGGGAGTCTTACAGTAAAATATCTCAGGTGGAAATTACAGTATTTCTAGAGCAAATCATTGGACGAACATATTTATATGTTAGTATAAATGATCTTCTGTGATGGAATGTTTATTATGAGTGTGGATGAGTATATATATATATATATATATATATATATATATATATATATATATATATATATATGCACTCAGGTACGGGTACGTGCGACCAGTAGCAGCAGCCTAGTTGATCAGGCCCTGATTCACCGGGAGGCCTGGTTTGGGACCGGGCCGCCCCCGCGGCCCGGTCCCAACATCTTAGACAACCAGCATCCTAGCAGATCAACATCTTAGACCACCAGCATCCTAGCAGATCAACATCTTAGACCGCCAGCATCCTAGCAGATCAACATCTTAGACCACCAGCATCCTAGCAGATCAACATCTTAGACCACCAGCATCCTAGCAGATCAACATCTTAGACCGCCAGCATCCTAGCAGATCAACATCTTAGACCGCCAGCATCCTAGCAGATCAACATCTTAGACCGCCAGCATCCTAGCAGATCAACATCTTAGAACGCCAGCATCCTAGCAGATGTTGATAAATTAGACACATATGCAACTCTTGGGTATCTAATTCTTGGGATCTTAATACTTAGGAATTCTTCGCTTGCCTAATTCTTGGGCACGACCTACTTCCACATTGAACAAATGTGACACCACCTATGACTGCTGCACCTCTCCTGCAATACGGTTTATAAGCTGCTTCTCCGCTGATATGCCGTATTCTATTCAAGATTGATGGACTGAACACATTGACTCAAGGTTGAGGGACTGATTACCTCATTCTCCTCCTGTTCTTCAAGTTTTTCCTTCGTATGGACTGATGAAGCCACTGTGTGGCGAAACGTTTCCTCAATAAAGATACCCAAGAGTTGCACATGTGTCTAATTTATCAATATGTCGGTTCTCTGAACCATTCATCTACAAATCCTAGCAGATCAACATCTTAGACCACCAGCATCCTAGCAGATCAACATCTTAGACCACCAGCATCCTAGCAGATCAACATCTTAGACCACCAGCATCCTAGCAGATCAACATCTTAGACCACCAGCATCCTAGCAGATCAACATCTTAGACCACCAGCATCCTAGCAGATCAACATCTTAGACCACCAGCATCCTAGCAGATCAACATCTTAGACCGCCAGCATCCTAGCAGATCAACATCTTAGACCGCCAGCATCCTAGCAGATCAACATCTTAGACCACCAGCATCCTAGAAGATCAACATCTTAGACCGCCAGCATCCTAGCAGATCAACATCTTAGACCACCAGCATCCTAGCAGATCAACATCTTAGACCACCAGCATCCTAGCAGATCAACATCTTAGACCACCAGCATCCTAGAAGATCAACATCTTAGACCACCAGCATCCTAGCAGATCAACATCTTAGACCACCAGCATCCTAGCAGATCAACATCTTAGACCACCAGCATCCTAGAAGATCAACATCTTAGACCACCAGCATCCTAGCAGATCAACATCTTAGACCACCAGCATCCTAGCAGATCAACATCTTAGACCACCAGCATCCTAGCAGATCAACATCTTAGACCACCAGCATCCTAGCAGATCAACATCTTAGACCGCCAGCATCCTAGCAGATCAACATCTTAGACCACCAGCATCCTAGCAGATCAACATCTTAGACCACCAGCATCCTAGCAGATCAACATCTTAGACCACCAGCATCCTAGCAGATCAACATCTTAGACCACCAGCATCCTAGAAGATCAACATCTTAGACCACCAGCATCCTAGCAGATCAACATCTTAGACCACCAGCATCCTAGCAGATCAACATCTTAGACCACCAGCATCCTAGAAGATCAACATCTTAGACCACCAGCATCCTAGCAGATCAACATCTTAGACCACCAGCATCCTAGCAGATCAACATCTTAGACCACCAGCATCCTAGCATATCAACATCTTAGACCACCAGCATCCTAGCAGATCAACATCTTAGACCGCCAGCATCCTAGCAGATCAACATCTTAGACCGCCAGCATCCTAGCAGATCAACATCTTAGACCACCAGCATCCTAGAAGATCAACATCTTAGACCGCCAGCATCCTAGCAGATCAACATCTTAGACCACCAGCATCCTAGCAGATCAACATCTTAGACCACCAGCATCCTAGCAGATCAACATCTTAGACCACCAGCATCCTAGAAGATCAACATCTTAGACCACCAGCATCCTAGCAGATCAACATCTTAGACCACCAGCATCCTAGCAGATCAACATCTTAGACCACCAGCATCCTAGAAGATCAACATCTTAGACCACCAGCATCCTAGCAGATCAACATCTTAGACCACCAGCATCCTAGAAGATCAACATCTTAGACCACCAGCATCCTAGCAGATCAACATCTTAGACCACCAGCATCCTAGCAGATCAACATCTTAGACCACCAGCATCCTAGCAGATCAACATCTTAGACCACCAGCATCCTAGCAGATCAACATCTTAGACCGCCAGCATCCTAGCAGATCAACATCTTAGACCGCCAGCATCCTAGCAGATCAACATCTTAGACCACCAGCATCCTAGAAGATCAACATCTTAGACCGCCAGCATCCTAGCAGATCAACATCTTAGACCACCAGCATCCTAGAAGATCAACATCTTAGACCGCCAGCATCCTAGCAGATCAACATCTTAGACCGCCAGCATCCTAGCAGATCAACATCTTAGACCACCAGCATCCTAGAAGATCAACATCTTAGACCGCCAGCATCCTAGCAGATCAACATCTTAGACCACCAGCATCCTAGAAGATCAACATCTTAGACCGCCAGCATCCTAGCAGATCAACATCTTAGACCGCCAGCATCCTAGCAGATCAACATCTTAGACCACCAGCATCCTAGAAGATCAACATCTTAGACCACCAGCATCCTAGAAGATCAACATCTTAGACCGCCAGCATCCTAGCAGATCAACATCTTAGACCGCCAGCATCCTAGCAGATCAACATCTTAGACCACCAGCATCCTAGAAGATCAACATCTTAGACCGCCAGCATCCTAGCAGATCAACATCTTAGACCGCCAGCATCCTAGCAGATCAACATCTTAGACCACCAGCATCCTAGAAGATCAACATCTTAGACCGCCAGCATCCTAGCAGATCAACATCTTAGACCACCAGCATCCTAGAAGATCAACATCTTAGACCGCCAGCATCCTAGCAGATCAACATCTTAGACCGCCAGCATCCTAGCAGATCAACATCTTAGTCCACCAGCATCCTAGAAGATCAACATCTTAGACCGCCAGCATCCTAGCAGATCAACATCTTAGACCGCCAGCATCCTAGCAGATCAACATCTTAGACCACCAGCATCCTAGAAGATCAACATCTTAGACCACCAGCATCCTAGAAGATCAACATCTTAGACAACCAGCATCCTAGCAGATCAACATCTTAGACCACCAGCATCCTAGCAGATCAACATCTTAGACCACCAGCATCCTAGCAGATCAACATCTTAGACCACCAGCATCCTAGAAGATCAACATCTTAGACCACCAGCATCCTAGCAGATCAACATCTTAGACCGCCAGCATCCTAGCAGATCAACATCTTAGACCACCAGCATCCTAGAAGATCAACATCTTAGACCACCAGCATCCTAGAAGATCAACATCTTAGACAACCAGCATCCTAGCAGATCAACATCTTAGACCACCAGCATCCTAGAAGATCAACATCTTAGACCATCAGCATCCTAGAAGATCAACATCTTAGACCGCCAGCATCCTAGCAGATCAACATCTTAGACCACCAGCATCCTAGAAGATCAAAGTCGCATCCGACCACCAACATCTTCATACATCAACATCTTTCTTAAAAACCTGCAGAAAGGAAAACATTGGTAAGGTTGACGGATCATCCTGGGCGGCTACCATCACCAGACTGTGGACGCCCACGCTGCAGGAGATGGTCGACACGGACGCTACAGGAGATGGTCGACACGGACGCTGCAGGAGATGGTCGACACGGACGCTGCAGGAGATGGTCGACACGGACGCTGCAGGAGATGGTCGACACGGACGCTGCAGGAGATGGTCGACACGGATGCTGCAGGAGATGGTCGACACGGACGCTACAGGAGATGGTAGACACGGAGGCTACAGGAGATGGTAGACACGGACGCTACAGGAGATGGTCGACACGGATGCTACAGGAGATGGTCGACACGGACGCTACAGGAGATGGTCGACACGGAAGCTGCAGGAGATGGTCGACACGGACGCTGCAGGAGATGGTCGACACGGACGCTACAGGAGATGGTCGACACGGACGCTGCAGGAGATGGTCGACACGGACGCTGCAGGAGATGGTCGACACGGACGCTACAGGAGATGGTTGACACGGACGTTGCAGGAGATGGTCGACACGGACGCTACAGGAGATGGTCGACACGGACGCTGTAGGAGATTGTCGACACGGGCGCTACAGGAGATGGTCGACACGGACGCTACAAGAGATGGTCGACACGGACGCTACAAGAGATGGTCGACACGGACGCTACAGGAGATGGTCGACACGGACGCTACAAAAGATGGTCGACACGGACGCTACAAGAGATGGTCGACACGGACGCTACAGGAGATGGTCGACACGGATGCTACAGGAGATGGTCGACACGGACGCTGCAGGAAATGGTCGACACGGACGCTACAGGAGATGGTCGACACGGACGCTACAGGAAATGATCGATACGGACGCTACAGGAGATGGTCGACACGGAGGCTACAGGAGATGGTAGACACGGACGCTACAAGAGATGGTCGACACGGACGCTACAGGAGATGGTCGACACGAAGGCTACAGGAGATGGTAGACACGGAGGCTACAGGAGATGGTCGACACGGAGGCTACAGGAGATGGTCGACACGGAGACTACAGGAGAAAGTAGACACGGAGGCTACAGGAGATGGTAGACACGGACGCTACAGGAGATGGTCGACACGGACGCTACAGGAGATGGTAGACACGGAGGCTACAGGAGATGGTCGACACGGACGCTACAGGAGATGGTCGACACGGACGCTACAGGAGATGGTCGACACGGACGCTACAGGAGATGGTAGACACGGAGGCTACAGGAGATGGTCGACACGGACGCTACAGGAGATGGTCGACACGGACGCTACAGGAGATGGTCGACACGGACGCTACAGGAGATGGTAGACACGGACGCTACAGGAGATGGTCGACACGGACGCTACAGGAGATGGTCGACACGGACGCTACAGGAGATGGTAGACACGGAGGCTACAGGAGATGGTAGACACGGACGCTACAGGAGATGGTCGACACGGACGCTACAGGAGATGGTAGACACGGACGCTACAGGAGATGGTAGACACGGACGCTACAGGAGATGGTCGACACGGACGCTACAGGAGATGGTAGACACGGAGGCTACAGGAGATGGTCGACACGGACGCTACAGGAGATGGTCGACACGGACGCTACAGGAGATGGTAGACACGGAGGCTACAGGAGATGGTCGACACGGACGCTACAGGAGATGGTCGACATGGACGCTACAGGAGATGGTAGACACGGAGGCTACAGGAGATGGTAGACACGGAGGCTACAGGAGATGGTCGACACGGACGCTACAGGAGATGGTAGACACGGACGCTACAGGAGATGGTAGACACGGACGCTACAGGAGATGGTCGACACGGACGCTACAGGAGATGGTAGACACGGAGGCTACAGGAGATGGTCGACACGGATGCTACAGGAGATGGTCGACACGGACGCTACAGGAGATGGTAGACACGGACGCTACAGGAGATGGTAGACACGGATGCTACAGGAGATGGTCGACACGGACGCTACAGGAGATGGTAGACACGGACGCTACAGGAGATGGTAGACACGGAAGCTACAGGAGATGGTCGACACGGACGCTACAGGAGATGGTCGACACGGACGCTACAGGAGATGGTCGACACGGAGGCTACAGGAGATGGTCGACACGGAGGCTACTGGAGATGGTAGACACGGACGCTACAGGAGATGGTAGACACGGACGCTACAGGAGATGGTAGACACGGACGCTACAGGAGATGGTCGACACGGACGCTACAGGAGATGGTAAACACGGAGGCTACAGGAGATGGTAGACACGGACGCTACAGGAGATGGTAGACACGGAGGCTACAGGAGATGGTAGACACGGACGCTACAGGAGATGGTCGACACGGACGCTACAGGAGATGGTAAACACGGAGGCTACAGGAGATGGTAGACACGGACGCTACAGGAGATGGTAGACACGGAGGCTACAGGAGATGGTAGACACGGAAGCTACAGGAGATGGTCGACACGGACGCTACAGGAGATGGTCGACACGGAGGCTACTGGAGATGGTAGACACGGACGCTACAGGAGATGGTAGACACGGACGCTACAGGAGATGGTCGACACGGACGCTACAGGAGATGGTAAACACGGAGGCTACAGGAGATGGTAGACACGGACGCTACAGGAGATGGTAGACACGGAGGCTACAGGAGATGGTAGACACGGACGCTACAGGAGATGGTAGACACGGACGCTACAGGAGATGGTAGACACAGCTGAAACTCAATCCTGACAGCTCAATAATTTATAACATTAGAGAAAAATATGGGCTTGTGAGGGGTAGGGGGTGAGGGGAGAGAGAGAGAGAGGGAGGGGAGAGAGAGAGAGAGGGAGGGGAGAGAGAGAGAGAGGGAGGGGAGAGAGGGGAGAGGTAGTATCCACCTCTGCTGTCTGTCCGTCGATTCATTTGTATATTTTCACAGGATACTAAACACTAACACTCACCCAAGGTCGTTCTCCTGGCTGGTTGTCTATCTGGCTGTCTATCTGGCTGTCTATCTTACTGTTTTTCTGGCTGTCTATCTGGCTGTTTATCTGGCTGTTTGTTAGCTGTATGCGTGTTTATGGTCATCAATAGAAGCAGACAGAGTACCATAGAGCAGAACCCGGGCTACTTTACCACGACCAAAACATCAGTGTAAAATCACCTCGCCTGGGTACTGTCCCGATCAGGTGACATACTCCCGATCAGGTGACGTTCCTACTGATTAGGTGACGTTACTACTGATTAGGTGACGTTACTACTGATTAGGTGACGTTACTAACACCCTGGTACAGTAGCAGCCATGATCAAACTCATTCAATGTACTAGCCAGTATGTGGTTGCATGGTCGAGTCTTAGTTCCTGGCCCCATCTCTCAACTTGCTGCTTGCCACTGTCACTCTCCTAGCCTTGTTAGGCCCTGTCGTATCACTTCTAAAAACTGCTGTCTACCTCCACCACCTTTCATCAGGGTCATTCTACTTTCCGACCACTCTGAGACTAAACCACTCAAGGAGAACCACTCTGAGACTGAACCACTCAAGGAGAACCACTCTGAGACTGAACCCCTCAAGGAGAACCACTCTGAGACTGAACCACTCAAGGAGAACCACTCTGAGACTGAACCCCTCAAGGGAGGTTCTTTGACACTGGTGAGGGGCTCTTGATCTAGGAAATTGAATCTGTGTTCTAGTTCCTTGAATTAAGCCTGAATACCTTCCATCCCCCCCTCAGGCGTTGTATAATCCTACGGGTTTAGTGATCCCCATGATTATAATCTAAGACAAGAAATACTTCCTGACACCCCTGTGACTCATCTGTGTTTGGAACTTCCAGAGGTGCTCCCGAGTACCTGTTTCCCGCCTCTCAAAGAGCCTATCCCAGTGTTGATATATGTATGCAGTGGGCAACAAGGGAGGGAGAAGTTTTCAATAAATTATTGTGAAGGCCTGGTCACAGACCGGGCCGCGGGGGCGTTGACCCCCGGAACTCTCTCCAGGTAAACTCCAGGTAAACTGCTGATTAGGTGACGTTACTACTGATTAGGTGACGTTACTGCTGATTAGGTGACGTTACTACTGATTAGGTGACGTTACTGCTGATTAGGTGACGTTACTACTGATTAGGTGACGTTACTGCTGATTAGGTGACGTTACTACTAGTTAGATGACGTTACTAGTGGTTAGGTGACGTTTACTGATTAGGCGACGTTACTACTAATTAGGTGACGTTACTTCTGGTTAGGTGACGTTACTACGCTGGACAGGCACCTAAAGTCAGTACTTGATCAGCCTGGCTGTGGTTCCTACTTTGCATTTCATGCGGCCAGTAGTAACAGCCTGGTTGATCAGACCCTGATCCACCAGGAGGCCTAGTCATGGAGGCATTGACCCCCTGGAACACCCCCCAGGTATACTCCAGGTATACCCTCCAGGTATAACTTAGGTCAAATGTATTCAGAGTAATATTTTAGACCTCAATATTACAATGGATCCATTTTCTTGTTAGTATTTACCCGGGAATATACATAGAGTATATACACAGAGAGGCGTGTCTCTCAGAATCAGTGTATATATATATACACACAGGATATATACAGGGAGGTGTATGTTTCTCGGTGTATATATACTGAGAGTTTAAACTCTGGTTTAGATATTAAAGTGGTCTTGTCTGGTGGTGAAGAGGTCGCGAGTAGTCTTAATGAGCCTCGTGTAGTTGACAGGCTTTAAACCCTATTAACCAAACTGTCTTGTAATGAATTCTCAGACTGGATGTCTTGCTTCCGGGAAACTCCTTCAATTCTCCTTCACGAGAAAGGTCTTCGATCCTTTGCCGCGACCAGCATCGTCATCTCGCACCGCTTATCACATCTTCTATTGATCTTATCACATTTATGACCCCTTATCTGCCTAGTGTAATATATATTCTCTCTCTCTCTCTCTCTCTCTCTTGACCCCATATCTCTCTCTATCTCCCATTTCCTCTCTCTTGGAAACCATATCCCTACCTCCCATTCCCTCTCTCTCTTGGCCCCCATACCTCTCTCTACCTCCCATTTCCATACTCTCTTGGCCCCCATATCTATCTCTATCTCCCATTCTCTCTCTCTTGACTCCCTATCTCTATCTCCCACAATCTTCTCAACTTATCATTATAGTCTGAACGTCTTACACTGCCAGAAGGATTAGTGAAGACTGGGATGGCAGGATGTGGCGAGGCTGTGATGGTAGGATGTGGCGAGGCTGTGATGGCAGGATGTGGCGAGGCTGTGATGGTAGGATGTGGCGAGGCTGTGATGGTAGGATGTGGCGAGGCTGTGATGGTAGGATGTGGCGAGGCTGTGATGGTAGGATGTGGCGAGGCTGTGATGGTAGGATGTGGCGAGGCTGTGATGGTAGGATGTGGCGAGGCTGTGATGGTAGGATGTGGCGAGGCTGTGATGGTAGGATGTGGCGAGGCTGTGATGGTAGGATGTGATGAGTAGATACGGTAACAGGTTATGCTGTTTGTCCTGACATACTGACCTGACACACAGCATGACCTGACACACAACATGACCTGACACACAGCATGACCTGACACACAGCATGACCTGACACAGCATGACCTAACACACAGCATGACCTGACACACAGCATGACCTGACACACAGCATGACCTGACACACAGCATGACCTAACACACAGCATGACCTGACACACAGCATGACCTGACACAGAGCATGACCTAACACATAGCATGACCTAACACACAGCATGACCTGACACACAGCATGACCTGACACACAGCATGACCTGACACACAGCATGACCTAACACACAGCATGACCTGACACACAGCATGACCTGACACACAGCATGACCTGACACACAGCATGACCTAACACACAGCATGACCTGACACACAGCATGACCTGACACAGCATGACCTAACACACAGCATGACCTGACACACAGCATGACCTGACACACAGCATGACCTGACACAACAGCATGACCTAACACACAGCATGACCTGACACACAGCATGACCTGACACACAGCATGACCTGACACACAGCATGACCTAACACACAGCATGACCTGACACACAGCATGACCTAACACACAGCATGACCTGACACACAGCATGACCTGACACACAGCATGACCTGACACACAGCATGACCTGACACACAGCATGACCTAACACACAGCATGACCTGACACACAGCATGACCTAACACACAGCATGACCTGACACACAGCATGACCTAACAACAGCATGACCTGACACACAGCATGACCTAACACATAGCATGACCTGGCAGGTCGGTACCACAACACACTGTCACAACACTTCGTTCATTTAGACAGCATCCCTTTTGGGGGGTAACAAATATTTTTAATATATATATATGTATATATATATATATATATATATATATATATATATATTATATATAAAATATATATATATATATATATATATATATATGCAATAAGATCACAGTAAACAGGTGATTTCAGAATATGCAAAAACAACCACTCTGAAAGAATAGAGAAATTCCAAGCGCTTTCGTGACTACTCACATTATCAAGGAACTATGATAATGTGAGTAGTCACGAAAGCGCTTGGAATTTCTCTATTCTTTCAGAGTGGTTGTTTTGCATATATATATATATATAATATATATATTTATATATATATATATATATATATATTATATATATATATATAATATATGTCGTGCCGATATATAAAACTGGTCAATTAGCAAGAACTCATTTAAAATTAAGTCCTTTCTAAAATTTTCTCTTATACGTTTAAAGATATATTTTTTTCATTAATGTTGATGTGAAAATTTATAATTTTGCACCAAAAGGAACTTAGAAAACTTACCTAACCTTATTATAACAATCGCAATTTATTTTAGCCTAACCCAACTAAATATATTTTAGATTTGTTTACAGTAATTTAATACTAAACAAACACAGTGAAATATATTTTTTTCGTTAGGTTCAGAATGATTTTGGCGAAATTATTGCATACACAAATTTTCACTTGTGCTATATGGCAAGATGAGCGTTGCTATTTAAGCCAGTTAGTTAGTTAGTTAAAGATTAGCCGGTAGTCTCCCGGCCCGGGCCTTTTCCAAGTGGTGGCCCGGCCTTGGCTCCCTCTTTAGGGAGTGTCTGAGACCTAAGTCTCCCATGGGAGGAGGCACAAGTACCTCCTCATCTTTGGGACCAACTGTCCCCAGGCCTAGTCACAAGCTAGGCCTCTCTGGTCTGCCATCCCCGCCCCAAGGGGGCAAATGGGAATGACAGTCTTATGAGCTAAAAGCTCGGGCTCAGGCACCTACCCTACCCTAGAAGGGTTAGGCATGGTGTCGATGTATTTAAGCCAAGATGGCAAGTTCTGCCTATTCGGCACGACATATATATATATATATATATATATATATATATATATATATATAATATATATATATATATATATATATATATATATATATATATATATATATATATATATATATATATATATATATATATATATATATATATATATATATATATATATATATATATATATATATATATATATATATATATATATATATATATATATATAAACTGTTTACCATCAGAAAGCCTGTCAAAATATATTCACATTTCTCATATTAATTACTTTATGACCCTAACTAGTGTATCAATTACCACAGTCAGACCTCCTGTCCCCAGGGCTCTCTCTCTCTCTCTCTCTCTCTCTCTCTCTCTCTCTCTCTCTCTCTCTCTCTCTCTCTTCTCTCTTTGTCACAACAGGGATTCAGAGGCGGGAAATCCTGTCTCGTGTCTCAGTAAGTTACAA
>NC_069481.1:21183542-21201042 GCF_026875155.1 Cherax quadricarinatus | reverse complement strand
GATACAACTTAATATCCAGTCAAATTGGTGAGTGATATTAACATATATTTTCCTTCTGTTATGTATATGTCAATTTATATATAATAATTTTTTAATATACAGTCCACAAATTTATATATTTACCAGTATTCCTGGTGTATGTATATTTCATTTAATTAATAGGTCCAGAGCAACTTGTGGTTATGACAGTGGTAGGTATCGAAGGGGGACATTTTTTGCGACCTAGGTGTCCCAAATTCCTACTTGTCTATGTAACATTGATAAATAATAATTATCTTTGTTATCATTTACTGTTATGTACATAATTAGTTACATTCAGATAAATGCAATTTTCCACAGTATATATCTGGGTTTCCGTGTCCAGCAGTGGCTGGAGGGTGGGGGAAGAGCCTTCTGATATTCTTATACATTTAGATAATCCCTGACTGTTCTTATTCTAGATGGAAGTAGATAATTCCTCTGCTGTCTTACCCATGTATTCTCTCTCTGTCTCACTCTCTCTCTCACTCTCTCTCACTCACTCTCTCTCTCACTCTCACTCTCTCACTCTCTCACTCTCTCTCACTCTCTCACTCTCTCACTCTCACTCTCTCTCACTCTCTCACTCTCTCTCACTCTCCACTGTCACTCTCTCTCACTCTCTCTCTTTCTCACTCTCACTCTCACTCTCTCACTCTCTCTCTCTCTCACTCTCTCTGGTTGCTAGTTGCTGGGATTCGGTTCGGTGATCTTATAATCCCTTTCCAATGTCCCTCACTTTGTTCCTCCTCCCTCCCTCCTTCCTTCCCTCCCTCCCTCCTTCCTTCCCTCCCTCCTTCCCTCCCTCCG
Source organism: Cherax quadricarinatus (assembly GCF_026875155.1). Classification (NCBI taxonomy): domain Eukaryota; kingdom Metazoa; phylum Arthropoda; class Malacostraca; order Decapoda; family Parastacidae; genus Cherax; species Cherax quadricarinatus. The sequence continues at coordinate 21,200,214 of NC_069481.1, read as the reverse complement.
TTGGTCTGATTGCACGAAATTGCCAAACACGATTAGTGATTGTTTTGAATCCTGGCAGCTGACATAACCAAAGAAATGGAAGGGACATATATATATATATATATATATATATATATATATATATATATATATATATATATATATATATATATATATATATATAATATAATATACATATATATACATGAGAAACTGGATTATCTAAATAAGTTAAGCGCGCCGGTAGACACCCTGACGCCTTGCTTGGCACCCCTGGGGCCAGGGTCACCTTCCTGGTACCAAGGTCGCCTTCCTGGAGCCAGGGTCATCTTCCTGGTACCAAGGTCGCTTTCCTGGGGCCAGGGTCATCTTCCTGGTACCAAGGTCGCCTTCCTGGAGCCAGGTATCTTCCTGTTCCCAAGGGTCGCTTTCCTGGGGCCAGGGTCATCTTCCTGGTACCAAGGTCGCTTTCCAGGAGCCAGGGTCATCTTCCTGGTACCAAGGTCGCTTTCCTGGGGCCAGGGTCTTTTCCTGGACCAAGGGTCGCTTTTCCTGGGCCAGGGTCATTTTCCGGGTCCCAAAGGGTCACTTTCCCTGGGGCAGGGTCTTTTCCTCCGGGTACCAAGGTCGTTTTTCCTGGGGCCGGGGTCATCTTCCTGTACCAAGGTCGCCTTCCTGGGGCCAGGGTCATCTTCCTGGTACCAAGGTCGCCTTCCTGGGGCCAGGGTCACCTTCCTGGTACCAAGGTCGCCTTCCTGGGGCCAGGGTCACCTTCCTGGTACCAAAGGGTCCCCCCGGGAGCCAGGGTCATTTCCGGGTACCAAGGTCCCCCTTCCCCTAGCCAGGGTCACTTCCTGGTCCCAAGGTCCCCTTTCCCCGGACCGGGGTCCCCTTTCCGGGTACCAAGGTCCCCTTCCGGGAGCCAGGGCATCTTCCGGGTACCAAGGCGCCTTCCGGGGCCAGGGTCATTTTTCCGGGTACCAAGGTCGCCTTCCTGGGCCGGGTACCTTCCTGGCCCAAAGGTCCCCTTTCCGGGGCCAGGTCCCCTTTCCCTGGTCCCAAGGTTGCCTTCCTGGGCCAGGGTCCCCTTTTCCTGGTACCAAGGTTGCCTTCCCCGGGGGCCAGGCACCTTCCCTGGTCCAAAGGCCCCTTCCTGGGGCCGGGGTCACCTTCCTGGTCCAAGGTCCCCTTTCCCTGGGGCCGGGTACCTTCCTGGTCCAAGGTTGCCTTCCTGGGGCCAGGGTCACCTTCCTGGTACCAAGGTTGCCTTCCTGGGGCCAGGATCACCTTCCTGGTACGAAGGTTGCCTTCCTGGGGCCAGGGTCACGTTTCTGGGACCAGGGCACCTACTGCCTCTGTATTAGACTAAGAAAGCCCACTGTGTAGGCGAAACGTCTCAATAATAAAGATACCCAACTTAATAATAATAACAAGTACATGATACAACTTATACAGACCATAGCTGTCATCAATGACATACTACTATACAGAAAGCTGCTTGTTATACTGAGCATTTCTGGCAAATTAGGTCAGTTTTGTCCCAGATCACCCACACCATCCACTAACCCCAAGGACCTTTATTACTGAGGGGTGACATGGACAACGGGTTTGTAAGGAAACACTCCCAATTTTTCCACCCTTCCCGGGGAATCGCACCACGCCCTTAAGCGTGTAAGCGAGAACTTTCCCTACCGGGCCACAGGGGCCTAAATTAAACTTGGGGTATTTTGTACCCTCGTAGCCCCACCCCCTCGTGCCTCATACCCACTTTACCCTACTCCCCTGTAGCCCACCACCCTCGACCCCTTACTACCCTCGTACCCTTACTACCTCGTACCTTACTCCCCCGGGGCCTTCACCCCGTACCTTATACCCTCGTGCCTTACTACCCTCGTACCCTTCTCCCTCGTAGCCTTACTACCCCCGTACCCCACCACCCTCGTCCCCTCACTCCCCTCGTAGCCTCACTACCCCGTACCTCATCCCCCTCGTAGCCTCACAAACCCCGTACCCTTTACTACCCTCTTTACCCTCACTCCCCTCGTAGCCTCATACCCTCGAAAGCCCCCCACCCTCTAGCCTAAAACCCCTCGTACCTTACTACCCTCGTGCCTTATACCCTCGACCCTTACTCCCTCGAGCCTCACTACCCCGACCCTACTACCCTCGTAGCCTTACACCCTCGTACCCCCCCCACCCTCGTAGCCTTACTAACCTCGTACCCCACCCCCCTCGTACCTTACTACCCTCGACCTTACACCCTCGTACCTTACTACCCTGTAGCCTTATACCCTCGTAGCCTACTCCCCGTAGCCTTACTCCCCTCGTCCCTTTTCTACCCTCGTCCCCTTACTACCCTCGTAGCCTTTCTACCCTCGTACCCCCCACCACCCTCGTAGCCTCACCCCCTCTACCCTCATCCCTCGTAGCCTCACTACCCTCGTACCTCACTCCCCTCGTAGCCTCACAACCCTCGTAGCCTCACTACCCTCGACCCCACCACCCCTCGTAGCCTTAAACCCTCGGTGCCTTACTACCCTCGTAGCCACTACCCCGTACCTTAATACTTGTACCTTACAAAACCCTCGTAGCCTTATACCCTCGTAGCCTTACTCCCCCCGTAGCCTTATTACCCTCGTCCTTTTTTACCCCGTAGCCTTACTACCCTCGTACCCTTTTACTACCCCGTAGCCCCACCACCCTCTAGCCTCACTACCCTGTACCTCACTACCCTCGTGCCTCCTACCCTCTAGCCTCCTACCCTCGTAGCCTCACTACCCCGTAGCCTACTACCCTCGTAGCCCTACCCCCCTCGTAGCCTATACCCTCGTACCTTACCCCCCTCGTAGCCTTACTCCCCCTCGTACCCTTACTACCTCGTAGCCTTACTCCCCTCGTAGCCTTATACCCTCGTAGCCCCCAAACCCCCCTCGTAGCTCACTACCCTCGTAGCCTCAACCCTCGTACCTCACTACCCTGTACCTCACTACCCTCGTAGCCTCACTACCCCGTACCCTCACTACCTCGTACCCTCAAAACCCCGACCCTTTACCACCCTCGTCCCCCGCCCCCCTCGTAGCCTCACCCCCTCTAGCCTCACCCCCCCTCGTAGCCCACCACCCTGTACCCCCTCCCCCCCACGTGCCTCACCACCCTCGTACCTTCCCCACCCCGTAGCCTCCCCACCTCGACCCTATCCCCCTCGTACCCTCACCGCCCATCCCTCACCCTCTCAGTAGCCTCACCCCCCTCGTACCCCACCCCCCCTAGCCTCATCACCCTCGTCCCTCACCACTCTCATAGCCTCCCCAGCTCTCGTACCACCACCCTCGTACCTCACCACCCTGTGCCCCCCCCCCCTCGGCCTCACCAGCTCTCAGAGCCTCACCACCCTCGGCCTCACCCCTCGTAGCCCCCCCACCCTCGTAGCCCACCTCCTCGTACCCTCACCACCCTCGTAGCCTCCCACCCTCGTGCCCACCACCTCGTAGCCCCACCCCCCTCGTGCCTCAACCCGGGGCCCTCACCACCCTCGTGCCAACCTCGAGCCCCCACCCCCCTCGTAGCCTCACCACCCTCGTAGCCTCACCAGCTCCATAGCCCACCCCCCTCGTACCTCCCCACCCCGTCCTCCCACCCTCGTACCTCACCACCCTCGTAGCCTCACCCCCCGTAGCCCACCACCTCGTAGCCTCAAAACCCCTCGTAGCCTCACCACCCTCGTAGCCTCACCACCCCGTAGCCTCACCACCCTCGTAGCCCACCATCCTCGACCCCACCCCCCTCGTAGCCTCCCCACCCTCGTACCCCCAAACCCCCCTCGAGCCTCCCCACCCCGTAGCCTACCCCCCTCTGCCCCACCCCCTCGTACCCTTCACCCCCCTCGTACCTCCCCACCCTCGTACCTCACCACCCTCGTAGTTCCCCACCCTCGTAGCCTCACCACCCTCGTAGCCCCACCACCCTCGTAGCCCCCCCAAAACCCCGTAGCCCCACCACCCTCGTAGCCTCACCCCCCTCGTGCCTCACCACCTCGAGCCCCACCCCCCCGTACCCCCACCCCCCTGAGCCCCCCCACCCTCGTAGCCCACCACCCTCGTAGCCCACCACCCTCGTAGCCTCACCCCCTCGTAGCCTCACCACCCTCTAGCCTCACCACCCTCGTAGCCCCAACCCCTCGTAGCCTCCCACCCTCGAGCCCCACCCCCCCTGTAGCCACACCCTCGAGCCTACCACCCTGTAGCCTCCCCAGCGTCAGTAGCCTCACCCCCTCGTACCCTCCCACCCTCGAGCCTACCACCCTCGAGCCTCCCCACCCTCGTAGCCTCCCCATTTTCCAGTACCTCACCACCCTCGTAGCTCACCAGCCTCGTACCTACCACCTGTAGCCTCACCACCCTCGTAGCCCCCCACCCCGTAGCCTCACCAGCTCTCAGTAGCCTCACCCCCCTCGTAGCCTCACCCCCCGTACCCCTCACCACCCTCGTACCTCACCCCCCTCGTGCCTCACCCCCTCGTACCCACCACCCTTAGCCTCCCCACCCTCTAGCCCCACCACCCTCGACCCCCCCATCCTCGTACCCTCACCACCCTCGTAGCCTCACCACCCCGTACCTCACCCCCTCGTGCCTCACCACCCTCGTAGCCCCACCACCCTCGTAGCCCCCCATCCTGTGCCTCCCCACCCTCGTAGCCTCACCACCCCGTAGCCCCACCACCCCCGTCCCCCCACCACCCTCGTACCCTCCACCCTCGTACCCTCCCCCCTGTGCCCCCCACCCTCGTACCCCCACCACCTCGTAGCCTCACCACCCCGTACCTCACCACCCTCGTAGCCCACCACCCTCGTAGCCCACCTCCTCGTGCCCACCACCCTCGTACCTCACCCCCCCTCACCCTCACCACCCTCGTAGCCTACCACCCTCGTAGCCTCACCACCCTCGACCTCACACCTCGTGCCCCACCACCCTCTAGCCTCCCCCCCCCGTAGCCTCACCACCCTCGAGCCTCCCCCACCCTCGTACCTCCCCACCCTCGTACCCCCACCACCCTCGTACCTCACCCCCCTCGTGCCTCCCACCCTCGTAGCCCCACCACCCCTCGTACCTCCCCACCCTCGTACCTCACCACCTCGTAGCCTCACCACCCTCGTGTCTCCCCCCTCTCCTCCCCCCCTCGTAGCCCCCCCCCCTGTACCCCACACCCTCGTAGCCCCCCCACCCTCGTCCTCCCACCCTCGTGCCTCACCACCCTCGAAACCCACCACCCCGTAGCCCCCCCCCTCGACCCCCCACCACCTGTAGCCCCCACCCCCTCGTAGCCCACCACCCCGTAGCCTCACCACCTCGAGCCTCACCCCCCTCGTAGCCTCACCACCCCGTAGCCCCACCACCCTCTAGCCTCACCACCCCTCGTAGCCCCACCACCCTGGGCCCTCACCCCCCTCGTCCCCCCCCCTTTCGTAGCCTCACCAGTGTCAGTAGCCTCACCACCCGTAGCCTCACCACCCTCGTACCCCTCACCACCCTGTAGCCTCACCCCCCGAGCCTCCCCATTCCAGTGCCCACCACCCTCGTAGCCTCACCAGTTCAGTAGCCTCACCACCTCTAGCCTACCCCCCTCGTGGCCTCACCCCCTGTAGCCTCACCAGTCTCAGTAGCCTCACCCCCCTCGTAGCCTCACCACCCCGTGGGGCCTCACCACCCTCGTACCTCCCCACCCTCGTACCTCCCCACCCTCGTACCTCACCACCCTCGTAGCCCACCCCCTCGTAGCCCCCCCACCCTCGTAGCCCCACCACCCTCGAGCCTCACCCCCCTCGTCCTCACCACCCTCGTGCCTCACCCCCCCTCGTAGCCTCACCACCTCGTAGCATCACCACCCTCGTCCCCACCCCCCTCGTAGCCTCACCACCCTCACCCTCACCACCCCGTAGCCCCACCCCCTCGTAGCCCCACCCCCTCGTAGCCTCACCACCCTGTAGCCTCACCACCCTCGAGCCCCCCCAACCCCTCGTAGCCCCACCATCCTCGACCCTCACCACCCCGTAGCCTCACCCCCCCTCGTAGCCCCACCCCCTCGACCCCCAAAATCTCGTACCTCACCACCCTCGGCCTACCACCCTCGTAGCCCCACCACCCTCGAGCCCACCCCCTTTCGAGCCTCACCACCCTGGGGCCCCCACCACCCCGAGCTAAACCCCCCTCGTAGCCTCACCCCCCTTTCGTACCTCACCACCCTCGTAGTTCACCACCCCGTGCCCCCCCCACCTCGGCCTCACCCCCTCTAGCCTACCACCCTCGTACCCCACCCCCCTCAGCCCCCCCTCCCGTGGCCTCACCCCCCTCGTAGCCTCCCCACCCTTACCCCCCCACCCTCGTAGCCCCCCACCTCGTAGCCCACCCCCCCGACCTCACACCCCTCGTAGCCCCACCCCCCCTCGTACCCCACCATCCCGTAGCCTCACCACCCTCGTAGCCTCACCACCCTCGTACCCCCACCCCCCTCGTAGCCTCACCCCTGTACCCTCACCACCCTCGTGGGGCCCCACCACCCCGTTCCTCCCACCCTCGAGCCTCACCACCCCTCGTAGCCTCACCACCCTGACCCTCACCCCCTTATTCACCACCCTCGTAGCCTCACCACCCTGTGCCCACCCCTCGTGCCCCACCACCCTCTAGCCCCCCACCCTTTAGCCTCACCCCCTCGTACCTCCCACCCTCGTAGCCTCACCACCCTGAAACCCTCACCCCCTCGTAGCCCCACCCTCGTAGCCCCCCCCACCCTCGTACCCACCCCCTCGTACCTCCCCCCCCTCGTACCTCACCCCCCTCGTACCTCACACCTCGTCCCCTCACCACCCTGTAGCCTCACCCCCCTCGTCCCCCACCCCCTCGTAGCCTCACCACCCCTCTTACCCCCACACCCTCGTAAACCCCACCCTCGTACCTCCCCCCCCTCTAGCCTCCCCAGCTCTCAGTAGCCTCACCACCTCGTAGCCTCCCCACCCTCGTAGCCTCACCACCCTCGTACCTCACCCCCTCGTACCTACCACTTCAGTAGCCTCACCACCCTCGTAGCCTCCCCAGCTCTCAGTACCCACCACCTCGTAGCCTCACCACCCTCGTTGTCATGTAGGGGGGGGTAATGTTGGGGGAAATATGGGGGTAAAAGGGGGGGGATGATTAGGGGAATACTGGGGGGTAAGCGAGGGAGTCAGTAGGTAGGGGACAGGCGGGTGGTAGGAGTGAGGTATGCAGAGGTAGGTAGGTAATGTGAGTCACTGGTGACTAAAACCTTCACCTCTCATACTCTACCCCCACCAAAACTCCACCACTCACCCTCACTACTTTAACTAAACATAAATAAATGGAAATAAGAATAAATGACGGGGACAGTAAAATTTTTACTATTCTACTCAAACACAGTTTATTATTAAGTCCTTGTACAATAATAAAATTTGGGGAACAGGAGTACATCATGGTTTAGATAAAGGGGGTGGTACACATAAGCAGTGAGACAGGGAATACAATCAACTTGACGAAAATAAAATATAACTTACAATATAGCACAGAGGACAGTTCACTACAGGAATAACCCACAGGTCCCAAGACCTACACAGCACGAGTACGGCGCCAAGCCAGTACTCTGCCCAATGCCTCCAACAGTCCCCTCCAGAGACTTCAGCAGCCTTCTCCCGAGCCCTGCACCCCAGCAGCAGCTCCTCTCGAAATGCCCTCTGCTCAAGCTCTGCACCCAGGCCAGAGCTCTGCCCGAATCTTCTGCTCAGGAGCTCTGCACCCCAGCAGTAGCTCCGCTCGAATCTCTTGATCATGCTCTTCCTTGGCTTTTATGGTGGTCCAACACCCTCCACAACCACGTGTACGACCTGACGCCTAGGTCTGGGGGCGTCAGACAAAGACCTCAGACGTGGCGTGGCTACAGACGTTTTGCCAGGCAAGGTGTGACCATATAATTGGTTTAAATTAGTCTCCCCAGAGACCCTCACAAGCCAGCTGGACTACATCACATCCCCCTTTCTCCCCCAATTTAAATATCTGAGAACTAGGACAATTTGTCCTAGTTAATTAGACTATTTTAATCCTAATCCCTTAAATCTATTACAATACAAAGATAAAATTATACATAATACAAAATATTCAACTACATATATTTTCCTCAACCTTCTCATCTACCAAAAGGGCAGCATAATCATACGCCTGGCAGTTGGCCAGCATAATAGTCGCTCTCTGGTGCAAAGCCTCCTTCCCCTCATTTCTCCCTTAAAACCCTAAATATGGGGCTCCATTTGCCTTCCCTACTTCTACTAGAAATGCACTAGCCAATGCTAGTCACCCTCGCACGTTAACCATTGGGCCAAACCTCTCTAGGCTTCTATGGCGGGAAAAACTGCTCCAAGGGGTTGCATTCTTTCAAGTAACTGAAACCCTGGACCACTTCACGACCACCAAGGTCGCATTTTCCGGCACACTTCATATGCACACTACAACATCTGAAAATCGAGACGGGGCAGGCATCGCAGCTAAGACCCCCATTATCCTATGCCACTACTAGGATTCACTGGCCTCATAAAACAAGGCGGCCATAATCACTGGACCGTATTCAAGGTCACCTTATTTCACACGGGTAACACTAACACTTCTGGCAAGTCAAAGTAGGCTCGGACATCTCACACTCTAAATTGTCTCTCATGGCTGGCGGGGAATCCCCGCATACCGGTCTACAGGTCGACCAGCAAGGCAAGATACACCTCCATACCCCCCTTGATACCAGGCGGGTTTCCCAGCAGCTGGAGTCCATCTCCGCAGCTCGCGTCCTTCCAAAATCTCCGAGGATGGCAGCTCCATCATAGACTCTCTTACCCTGGCACACCAGCCAGAATCCCTCATACACCACTGCAGCATCACCGCCATTCCTCCTGAGCTAGGCAGCATCGCAGCATCACAGCACGGCTACTGCATCACAGCACGGTCCCAACATCTCAGCATCTCGGAAACGGTCCCAGCATAGCAACAGCATCACAGCACGGCCACAGCTAGCAGACAGAAATCACAGCACGGCCACAGCATAGCAGACAGCATCACAGCACTGCCACAGCATAGCAGACAGCATCACAGCACGGCCACAGCATAACAGACAGCATCACAGCACGGCCACAGCATAGCAGACAGCATCACAGCACCGACATCAGCAATAGCAGGCTATGGTCAGTTGCTCGAGGTGGGGTTTGAGGTCACTTCAGGTCATCAACAGCAAGTGCGGTCACCCATCCCTGGCAACTGCAGTAACGGCGGTCCGGGGGTGATGGTCACAGAGGCTGGGTGACGCCGACAGACCCCCCACTACACTGGATGACAGACCAGGGAAAGCATTTACATCTACTGGGCACATCACTGGGTGACTGGGGCACATCAGCTGGGTGACTGGGCATATCAGCTGGGTGACTGGGCACATCGGGTGGACAGCAATCATAGGCAACTCTTCAATGGTGACAGTTGGGGGTGAGTCTTCCAAGGTGGGCTGGGTGGCTTCTCATTCCTCTGTAAATATTCAATTTCGGCCAGTAATTGCTTCCCCCAAAAGTCTCACCCAAACACTGATATTCCTCCACCATTTATCTCAAACCCAACAACCAACTCCACCAAATATAATAATACAACCAAGCAATTATTCAGACCCACTGTCAAGAAAGGTCAGTTAAGACACTAGATTATAATATCACACTGATATTCACTTTAACTTTACACACAAGAAAAAAAATGTGGTAGCAAAGGGTAGCATAACAAGTATAACCGAGCAGTCAAAAAATAAGGCACATGGGACTGGTTTTACTATAAAAAAAAATAAAAAACCACACCGATTAGACCCATGTCATGTAGGGGGGTAATGATTAGGGAATATGGGGGAAAGGGGAGGGAGTTTTAGGTGGGGACAGGAGGTGGGTAGGAGTGAGGTAGGTAGATAATGTAGGTCACTGGTGACTACAACTTCACCTCTCATTACTCCACCCACCACACTACACTCCCTCTTACTACATGAAAACTAAACATAAATAAATGGGAAAATAACGGGACAGTGAATATTACTATTCTACTCAAACTCATTTATTATTAAGTCCTTGTACAATAATATATTTGGGAACAGGAGTACATCATTGGTTTAGATAAATGGGTGGTACACATAAGCAGTGAGAAAAGGGGAAAACAATCAACTTTACGAAAATGAATATAACTTACAATATAGCACAGAGGACAGTTCACTACAGGAACTAAGCCACAGGTCCCAAGACCTATACAGCACGAGTAATGCGCCAAGCCAGTACTCTGCCCACTGCCTCCAACAGTCTCCTCCAGAGACTTCAGCAGCCTTCTCCCGAGCCCTGCACCCCAGCAGCAGCTCCGCTCGAAGTCTGCTCAGGAGCTCTGCACCCCAGCAGCAGCTCCGCACGAATCTCCGCACCACCCTCGTAGCCTCACCACCCTCGTAGCCTCACCACCCTCGTAGCCTCACCACCCTCGTAGCCTCACCACCCTCGTAGCCTCACCACCCTCGTAGCCTCACCACCCTCGAAGCCCCACCACCCTCGTAGCCTCACCACCCTCGTAGCCTCACCACCCTCGTAGCCTCACCACCCTGGTAGCCTCACCACCCTGGTAGCCTCACCACCCTCGTAGCCTCACCACCCTCGAAGCCCCACCACCCTCGTAGCCTCACCACCCTCGTAGCCTCACCACCCTGGTAGCCTCACCACCCTCGTAGCCTCACCACCCTCGTAGCCTCACCACCCTCGAAGCCCCACCACCCTCGTACCTCACCACCCTCGTGCCTCAACCACCCTCGTACCTCACCACCCTCGTAGCCTCACCACCCTCGTAGCCTCACCACCCTCGTAGCCTCACCCCCCTCGTAGCCTCACCACCCTCGTAGCCTCACCACCCTCGTAGCCTCACCACCCTCGTAGCCTCACCACCCTCGTAGCCTCACCACCCTCGTAGCCTCACCACCCCGTAGCCTCACCCCTCGTAGCCTCACCACCCTCGTAGCCTCAAACCCTCGTAGCCTCACCCCCCCTCGTACCTCACCACCCTCGAAGCCCCCCACCACCCTCGTAGCCTCACCACCCTCGTAGCCTCACCACCCCTCGTAGCCTCACCACCCGGTAAGCCCACCACCCTGGTAGCCTCACCACCCTGTACCTCACCACCCTCGTAGCCTCACCACCCTCGTAGCCTCACCACCCTGGTAGCCTCACCACCCTCGTAGCCTCACCACCCTCGTAGCCTCACCACCCTCGAAGCCCCACCACCCTCGTAGTCTCACCACCCTCGTAGCCTCACCACCCTGGTAGCCTCACCACCCTCGTAGCCTCACCACCCTCGTAGCCTCACCACCCCGAAGCCCACCACCCTCGACCCACCACCCTCGTAGCCTCACCACCTGGTAGCCCACCACCCTGGGACCTCACCACCCTCGTAGCCTCACCACCCCCGAAGCCCCACCACCCTCGTAGCCTCACCACCCTCGTAGCCTCACCACCCTGGTAGCCTCACCACCCTCGTAGCCTCACCACCCTCGTAGCCTCACCACCCTCGAAGCCCCACCACCCTCGTAGCCTCAAACCCCCCTCGTAGCCTCACCACCCTCGTAGCCTCACCACCCTCGTAGCCTCACCACCCTCGTAGCCTCACCACCCTCGTAGCCTCACCACCCTCGTAGCCTCACCACCCTCGTAGCCTCACCACCCTCGTAGCCTCACCAGCTCTCAGTAGCCTCACCACCCTCGTAGCCTCACCACCCTCGTAGCCTCACCACCCTCGTTGCCTCACCACCCTCGTAGCCTCAAACCCCCCTCGGAGCCTCCACCACCCTCGTAGCCTCACCACCCTCGTACCTCACCACCCTCGTAGCCTCACCACCCTCGTAGCCTCACCAGCCTCGTAGCCTCACCAGCCTCGTAGCCTCACCAGCTCTCAGTAGCCTCACCACCCTCGTAGCCTCACCACCCTCGTAGCCTCACCACCCTGGTAGCCTCACCACCCTCGTAGCCTCACCACCCTCGTAGCCTCACCACCCTCGTAGCCTCACCACCCTCGTAGCCTCACCACCCTCGTAGCCTCACCACCCTCGTAGCCTCACCACCCTCGTAGCCCCACCACCCTCGTAGCCTCACCACCCTCGTAGCCTCACCAGCTCTCAGTAGCCTCACCACCCTCGTAGCCTCACCACCCTCGTTAGCCTCACCACCCCGTAGCCTCACAAACCCCCGTAGCCTCACCAGCTCTCAGTAGCCTCACCACCCTCGTAGCCTCACCACCCTCGTAGCCTCACCACCCTCGTAGCCTCACCAGCTCTCAGTAGCCTCACCACCCTCGTAGCCTCACCACCCTCGTAGCCTCACCACCCTCGTAGCCCCACCACCCTCGTAGCCTCACCACCCTCGTAGCCCACCACCCTCGTAGCCTCACCACCCTCGTAGCCTCACCACCCTGGGACCTCACCACCCTCGTAGCCTCACCACCCTCGTACCTCACCACCCTCGTAGCCTCACCCCTCTCAGTAGCCTCACCACCCTCGTAGCCCACCACCCTCGTACCTCACCACCCTGGGGCCTCACCACCCCCGTAGCCTCACCACCCTCGTAGCCTCACAACCCCTCGGGAGCCTCACCACCCTCGTAGCCTCACCACCCTCGTAGCCTCACCACCCTCGTAGCCTCACCACCCTCGTAGCCTCACCACCCTCGTAGCCTCACCACCCTCGTAGCCTCACCACCCTCGTAGCCTCACCACCTCGTAGCCTCACCACCCTCGTAGCCTCACCACCCTCGTAGCCTCACCACCCTCGTAGCCTCACCACCCTCGTAGCCTCACCACCCTCGTAGCCTCACCACCCTCGTAGCCTCACCACCCTCGTAGCCTCACCACCCTCGTAGCCTCACCACCCTCGTAGCCTCACCACCTCGTCCACATTATCTGCAACATTTGCTTCTATTATACATTAAACCAAAATCAATTTCATTATTCAATAAGGTTTTTTGGGGGGTACCAGCTGGACGACCCCCCTACCCCAAAAAAACCATGCATGATAAACCAGCAAGGCCGTAAAACATTTTTTTTTTATGTATGTTTTTTTTACGGTCCCTTGTCTTCCAGGGAATCGTAGCCCAGACTGGCGTCCATACACATGCTATGTGTGTACTTGTTTTCTGTGTTTGTTAGGTTATTGCCAGGCAACAACAACAACAACAACAACAACAACTACAACAACAACAACAACTGCTTGACAAGAAAAACCATTAGTGTTGGTTTAATTTGAATACACAGTGTATTAAGACCACAACACACAACACACCAAACACCACAACACACACACACACCACACACCACACACACACACACATGTGTTATATTCTGTGTAGAGCTTTATCAAGTCTCATAAGCTCTACACAGAGCAAACGGACAAAACAGGGTGTAACAACGGACATACAGGGTGTTACAACGGACACACAGGGTGTTACAAAAGGACTCACAGGTTTTTACAACTGACACACAGGGTGTTACAACGGATATACAGGGTGTAACAACGGACACTCAGGGTGTTACAACTGACACACAGGGGTGTTACAACGGAATCAGGGTGTAACAACGGACACACAGGGTTGTTTTCAACGGACTACGGGGTGTTACAACGGACACACAGGGTGTTACAACGGACACAAGGGTGTAACAACGGAACACGGGTGTTAAAACGGACAACGGGGTGTTACAACGGACACACAGGGTGTTACAACGGACATACGGGTGTTTTCAACGGACACACAGGGTGTTACAACGGACATACGGGGTGTTACAACGGACACACAGGGTGTTTTCAAGGACCAACAGGGTTGTAACAACGGATACACAGGGTATTATAACGGAACCAACAGGGGTGTTACAACGGACACACAGGGTTTTTTGTAGCAACGGACAACAGGGTTGTACAACGGACACACAGGGTGTTTTCAACGGACATACGGGTTTTTACAACGGACCCCAGGGTGTTACAAAAGGACACACAGGGTGTAACAAAAAGGATACACAGGGTATTATAACGGACACACAGGGTGTTACAACGGACACACAGGGTGTAACAACGGATACACATGGTATTATAACTGACACACAGGGTGTTACAACGGACACACGGGGGTTGTAGAAAAACGGACACACAGGGTTGTAAAGACGACACACAGGGTGTTACAACGGATACACAGGGTATTATAACGGACACACAGGATGTTACAACGGATACACAGGGTATTATAACGGACACACAGGATGTTACAACGGATACACAGGGTATTATAACGGACACACAGGGTGAGGCAAGAGGTGTATGTGACAGAGCATACAACGTAGAGCTCAAAGATCCATTAATACAGAGAGAGAGAGAGTGAGAGAGAGAGAGAGAGAGAGAGAGAAAGACAGAGAGACAGAGAGAGAGAGAGTCATGACACTTCCTTAAAGACAGCATTTGAGTCGAGATTTCTCTTTTAGAGAGGCAGTGCGTACTCTTCCTCCATTATAGAGTACACACTCTATAACAGAGTACACATTGCCTCTGTTATAGAGAGATATGCAAAGGTTTGCAACAAGACTAGTCCCCGCAGCTAAGGGGCATGTTCTACGAGGAGAGGTTAAGGAAACTCAACCTGACAACACTGGAGGACAGGAGGGATATGTACTTTTAACGTATGGCTGTGCCCTCGTGTACCTGTTTTCCGCCTCTCCACAAACCTCTCTATCAATTCCTCTCAGTGTTTTGTATATCATTATCATGTCACCCCTTATCCTTCTGTCCTAAAGTGTATGTATGTATATATGTGTATAGGAGCAGAAAAGCGAGAGGCTCTGTTAACAAATATGTCTATATAGGCCCGTGGTCTGGTAGGTAAAGTTCTCGCTTCACACGCTGAGTGTCCGTTTGGTTCGATTCCCGGCAAGGGTGGGAAACATTTTGGGTGTGGTCCTTCAGCTGTTGTCACTGTTCACCTAGCAGTAAGTAGGTACCTGGGTGGTTAGTGGACTGGTGGGGTCGCATCCTGAGACAAAAATGACCTAAATTTTCCAGAAATGATCTGCCACACACGGACTTTTCCTACATAGTATGTTACTGATGTCAGCCATGTCTGTATAAGTTGTATTTTGTACTAGTGGAAATTTAAATATTATTATTATTATTATTATTTATTATTTTTATTATTATTATTATTATTTTATTTATTTATTATTATTATTTATTATAAGAACTGTGGTATCTGGGACACCACCACTCAGGAACACAGTGTACATAACTGAGAGATTACACACCCCTTTCAGTGTATTTACACTGAGAGTACACACACCCCTCAGTGGTATATACATGGAGATACACCCCACCCCTCAGTGTATTTTACACTGAGAGATATACAACACCTCAGTGTATATACACTGGAGATTACCCCACACCCCTCAGTGTATATACACTGAGAGATATACACACCCCTCAGTGTATATACACTGAGAGATACACACACCCCTCAGTGTATATACACTGAGAGATATACACACCCCTCAGTGTATATACACTGAGAGTATACACACCCTCAGTGTATATACACTGAGGGGTATAACACCCTCAGTGTATATACACGGGAAGATATACACACCCTCAGTGTACATACACTGAGAGATATCTCTCCTGGTGTATATACCTTGCTACAAGAAGCCAGAATCATGTGTCGCTGCCAGAAGTTCTTGCTAGTACAATTATATAGGAAAAAAATGGATATTTCTTGGAAATACAGAAGTACCATATTCTTGGAAAAATAACACACACCTTCCTGTTATTGAAAACACCGAGATAATATAATCAATTATTTTCTTTCAATTTATGCACGTCCAATTTGCAATGTGATCCACTGCAGTGTGATCCACTGCAGTGTGATCCACTACAGTGCGATCCACTGCAGTGTGATCCACTGCAGTGCGATCCACTGCAGTGCGATCCACTGCATGTGATCCACTGCATGTGATCCACTTCCCACCGTCTGTGAATACAATTAAAAAAGAATTAACCCAGGACGTTTCAGAGCCCAAATTATAAAGGGATTTAATCCCTGAGATATTAAGTCAACTAGCCGACTGGGCGTCCAGCAGGGTAATCTGGACCTCCCTTGTTATTAGTAAAGTACACACTGGGGCAGAGTTAATTAAACAGTGGGAGTACCAGAGGAGAGAGATGGAGAGGGGAATTTGGGAAAATAATTAGGGAATAGAGGGGATGGGAATCTGTTGAAGAGGACATAGAAAGGGAAGAATATCTAGTTAAGAATGGGAAAATAGATCTACTAGAAAAACATGACGTTACAACTGATATTATTAACATGGAAAGTTACTAAAATGAAGTTATAACATGGGCGTTAACTAACATGACGTTATTAACATGACGTTACAACATGATTTATTAACTGGGCGTTATGACATGACGTTACTAACATTATGTTATTAAATGACGTTACTACATGAGTTATTAAAAATGAGTTTTAAAAGAAAGAAAATGGTTTTATAAAAGTTATTAAATGAAATTTAAATGTTTTTAAAAAATACGTTTAAATGGATTTTTTTAAAAAGACTTTCAACTTTTTTTTTTG
>NC_069481.1:21158596-21183042 GCF_026875155.1 Cherax quadricarinatus | reverse complement strand
TCACGACCTCGTTGCCCCCACCACTTTATTCGTAGCCCTTATACCTCGTATAGCCTTTCTTTTCCCTCGTTGCCTTTATACCTCTTAGCCTTAACTTCCCTAGTAGCCTTATACTTTAACTCGTAGCCGTTACATACCCTCGTAGCAGTACTACCCTCGTTGCCTTACTACCAGCGTAGCCCCACCACCCTCTCGTAGCCCTCACTTCCTCCGTAAGCCTCTCTGACCCTCGTAGCACGCAACTACCCCGATAGCATTCAACCTACCCTCGGTGCCTTACTACCCTCGTAGCCGTACATACCCTGTAGCCTTTCACTACCCTCGTTAACCCCACACGGTAGCCTCATACTACCCTCGTAGCCTTTCTGTTCCCTCGTAGCCTTTACTGCCCTCGTAGCCTTAAAGACCCGCGTTGGCCTCTCATACCCTCGATTGCCTTACTACCTCGTTGCCTTTCTTACCCTGTAGCCCCACCACCCTCGTAGCCGATATATCCCGTGCCCCTCCACCCTCGTAGCCTTACTTCCTCGTAGCCTTAATACCCTCGTATCCGTACTACCTCGTAGCGTACTACCTCGTAGCCTTATCGCCCTCGTAGCCTTTCTACCCTCTGTTGCCTTTACTACCTCGTTGCCTTAACTACCCTCTCGTAGCCGTAACTACCCCGCGTAGCCCCACCTCCCTCGTAGCCTCACTATCCCTCGTAGCCTCACATGTCCTCGTAGCCTCTCTAACCTCGTTAGCCTCATACCACTCGTAGCCTCACTATCCTCGTATTAGCCTCATCTACCCTCGTAGCAACCACCACCCTCGTAGCCTTAACTACCCATCGTAGCCTTACTACCCTTCGTAGCCTTACTACCCTCTAGTAGCCTGAATACTCTCCGTTGCCTTACTCCCCGGAGCCTTACTACCTCGTAGCCTATACCTCGTTAGCCTTACTTCCCTCGTAGCCTTACGTACCCTCGTAGCCGCTTCTACCCTGTAGCCTTACTAACCCTCGTAGCCCCACCACCCTCGTAGCCTCATCTACCCTCGTGAGCCTCATCTCCCTCGTAGCCTCACTACACCTTCGGTAGCCTCCGACCCTCGTTGCTCACTTACCCTCGTTGCCTCACTCCCTCGTAGCCCTATCCACACTCGTAGCCTTACTTCCTCGTAGCCTTACTCCCTCGTAGCCTTTACTACCCTCGTAGCTTACTACCCTCGTAAGTTTCTTCCCTCGTTAGCCTTATATCTACCCTCGTTGCCCCATCCACCCTCGTTAGCCGTCACTACCCTCGTAGCCTCACTCCCTCGTAGCCTCACTACCTCGTAGCCCTCCACTACCTCGTAGCCTCACTACCCCACGTAGCCTCACTACTCGTAGCCTCACTTACCCTCGTATGCCTTCCCACCCTCGTGAGCCACGACCCACCCTCGTAGCCTCACCACCCTCGGAGCCTCACCTCCCTTCGTTGCCTCACCACCTTGTAGCCTCACCACCCACCGTAGCCTCACCACCTCGTGCCTCACTCCCTCGTTAGCCCACACCATCGTAGCCTCATCATCCTCGTAGCTCCCAGCTCTCAGTAGCCTCACCAGCTCTCAGTAGGCCTCACCACCCTCGTAAGCCTCACCACCTCCCGTAGGCCTCATCACCCTCGTAGCCTCACCAGCTCCTGCTGTAGCCTCAATCCAGCTCTCTGTAAGCCTAACACCCTCGTAGCCTCCCCTCTCGCTAGCCCCATCCTACTCCTCGTACGCCTGCACCAGAGTCCTCGCAGTAGCCTCACCACCCTCGTTGCCTCACCACCCTCGTAGCTCACCACCCTCGTAGCCTCACCATCTCGGTGCCCGCACCATGCCTCGTTGCTCTCATCCCTCGTAGCCACCTCCTTCCTCGTACTTGCCACCACCACCCTGGATAGCCTCTCCTACCCCTCGTAGCCTCTCCACCTCGTAGCCTCACCATCTCGTGCCTCACCTCCTCGAGGCCTCACCATCCCTCGGTGCCTCTCCAGCTCTCAGGAGCCTCAACCACTCGGTGTCACTCTCATCGTTGCCGCACCATCCCTCGTAGCCTACTCCCCTCGTAGCTCCCTCACCACCCTCGTAGCCTCTACCACCCGCGTTGCTCACCACCTAGTACGTGTAGCCTCACCACCCTCGGGAGCCTCTACCTCCCTCGTAGCCTCCACCACCCTCGATAGCTCCTCTCCTTCTCGTTGCCCCAACACCCTCGTAGCCGCACACACCCTCGTAGCCGCACCTCCCGCGTTAGCCGCACCATCACCTCGTAGCCGCACCACCCGCGTTAGCCCCACTCCACCCTCGGAGCCGTCACCACACCCGCGTGAGCCTCACCACCCTCGTAGCCTCCCACCTACCTCGAAGCCGGCACACTTCCCTCGTAGCTAATCCACCCGCGGAGCCGCACCACCCTCTTAGTCCTCCACCCTCGCCCTAGGCCAGCACCGCCCCTTCGTTTAGCCCCTCCACCCTCGTAGCCCTCCCACCCTGTAGCCACTCCCTCGTTGCCTCTCACACCCTCGTTAGCCTCCCACCCTCGTAGCTCCCACACACCCTCGGTGAGCCCATCCTCCCTCGTAGCCCCACACCTCGTAGCCGCACCACCTCGTAGCCTCACACCCTCGTTGCGTCTCACCTCCCTCGTAGCCTCACCACCTCGTAGACCTAACCTCCCTCGTTGCCCCACACACTCTCGTAGCCTCACCCACTCCGTCGTAGCACCTCCACCTCGTAGCCTCACCACTCCGCGTAGCTCACCACCCTCGTAGCCTCACCAGCTGTCTGTAGTCTCAAACTCGTGCCTCACCTCCCTCGTAGCCTCACCACGCGGCTAGCATCACCTCCCTAGTATTAGCCTCACCAGCTCTCAGTGCCTCACCACACCCTCGGTTGCCTCACCCAGCTCTTAGTAGCCTCGCCTCCTGTTGCCTCACCACCCGCGTAGCCTCACCACCCTCGTAGCCTCACCAGCTTTCAGGTAGCCTCACCA
Source organism: Cherax quadricarinatus (assembly GCF_026875155.1). Lineage (NCBI taxonomy): Eukaryota > Metazoa > Arthropoda > Malacostraca > Decapoda > Parastacidae > Cherax > Cherax quadricarinatus. Next base: position 21,180,041 of record NC_069481.1, on the reverse strand, counting down.
CCTCGTAGCCTCACCACCTCGTAGCCTCACCACCCTCGTAAGCCTCACCACCCCTCGTAGCCTCACTCACCTCGTATGCCTCACCACCTCGTTGCATCACCTACCTCGTATACCCACCACCATCGTAGCCCCACCATCCTCGTTGCCTCACTCACCCTCGAAGCCTCTCCACCCTCGTAGCCTCACCCTCCATCGTAGCCTCACCCCCTGTAGCCACCCACCACCCTCGTAGCCCACCACCTCGTTGCTCACCACCCTCGTAGCCTCACCACCCTGTAGCCCCCTCCACCTCGTAGCCCCACTAATCCTCGTAGCCTCACCACCCTCGTAGCCTCACCTCACCCTCGTAGCCCACCACCCTGGTAGCCCCCTCCTCCTCGTAGCCTCACCACCTCGTAGGCCTCACCACCCTCGTAGCCCACTCCACACTCGTAGCCCACAAATCCGCGTAGCCGTACCCACGCCGCGTTGCCTCACCACCCTCGTCGCCCCAACACCCTCGTAGCCTCACCCCTTTCGTAAGCTCTCCACCCTCGTAGCCCCCCCCCAAACACTCGTAGCATCACCACCCTCGTAAGCTCACCACCTCGTAGCCTCACCATCCATCGTAGTCTCCCACCCTCGTAGCCTCACCCTCCCTCGTAGCGCACTGCTCGTCTGTAGCCTCACCACCTCGTAGCTCACCACCCTCGTAGCCTCACCACTCTCTAGCCTCACCACCTTCGTAGCCTCACCATCTCTCAGTAGGCCTCTCTCCACCTCGTTAGCCTCACCTGCTCTGCAGTAGCCTCACGCCTGGAGCTCACCACCTCGTAGCTCTCACCACCCTCGTTAGCCTCACCAGCTCTCGTAGCTACCACCTCGTAGCCTCTAACAACCCTCTCGTAGCCTCACACCTCGTAGCCTCACCACCCTCGTTTAGGGGGGGGCCTCACACCACCTCGCCATAGCTCACCACCCTCGTAGCCCCACCACCCTCGTAGCCCCACCTTCTCGTAGCCTCACCACTCGTTGCATCCACCACCCTCGTAAGCCTCACCACCCTCCGTAGGCCTCAACACCCTCGTAGCCCCACCACCCCTCGTTGCCCCACCATCTCGTTGCCTCACCACCCTCGTAGCCTCACCTCCCTCGTAAGCCCCTCCACCTCGTAGCACACCATCCTCGTAGCCTCTCCACCCTCGTAGCTCACCACCCTCGTAGCCCCACCACCCTCGTTAGCCCCAACATTCCTCGTAGCTCCACCATCCCTCGGAGCCTCACACCATCGTAGCCCCACCATACCCTCGTAGCCCCACCTATCGTAGCCTCACCACCCTCGTAGCTCACCCACCCTCGTAGGCCCCTATACTCCTCGTAGCCTCACACTACTGTATCCTCACACCCCTCGTAGCCCCACACCCTCGTTTGCCTCCTCCACTAGTTAGCCTCACCACCCTCGTAGCCCCACCACCCTCGTAGCATCCACCTCCCTCGTAGCCTCTTCCACCCTCGTAGCCTCACCACCTCGTAGCATCACCACCCTCTGTTGTTCTCACACCCTCGTAGCCTCACCACCCTCGTAGCCCACACCCTCCGTAGGCCCCACCACCCTCGTAGCCCCACCACCTTGCGTAAGCCTCACCACCCTCGTAGCCTCACCTCCCCTCGTAGCCTCACCACCCTCGTAGCTCACACCTCGTAGCCCTTCCCTCCCTCGTATGCCCACCTCCCGCGTAGCCCACCACCTCGTAGCCTCCACACCCTCGTTGTTTAAAAGGCTCACCATCCCTCGTAGCCTAACCACCTCGTAAGCCTCACCACCCCTCGTAGCTCACCACCCTCGTAGCCCCACCACCCGCGTTGCACTCACCACCCTCGTAGGCCCCAACCCTCGTAGCCTCACCACCCTCGTAGCCTCACCACCCTCGTAGCTCACCAGCTTCTGTAGCCCACCACCTCGTAGGACTCACCACCCTTCGTAGCGCACCACCTCGTAGCTCACCACCCTCGTAGCCTCCCCAGCTTCAGTAGCTCTCCACCCTCGTAGCCGCACCAGCTCTCAGTAGCTCACACCTCGTATGGCCTCACCACCCTCGTAAGCTCACACCCTCGTGGCATCACCTGTCTCAGTGCCTCACCCATTCTCGTAGACTCACCAACCTCGTTAGCTCTCACCACTCTCGTTGCCTCACCACCTCGTTAGCCTCACCCACCCTCGTAGCCTCACACCCTCGTAGCCTCACCACCTCGTAGCCCCACCTCGTTGCCTCACCACCTCGTAGCCTCACCACCCTCGTAGCATCACCACCCTCGTGCCTCGCCACCCTCGTAGCCTAACCACCTCGTAGCCTCACCACCTCGTTAGCCTCACCACCCTCGTAGCTCACCACCCGCGTAGCCTCACCCCCTCGAAGCCCACCACCCTCGTAAGCTCACCGCACCCTCGTAGCCTCACCACCCCTCGTCCGCCTCACCACCTGGTGTCACCACCTGGTAGCCTCCCACCTGGTAGCCTCACCACCCTCGTAGCCTCACACCTCGTAGCTCTCACACCTGGTAGCCTCAACCTGTAGCCTCACCACCTGTAGCCTCCACACCCTCGAAGCCCCTCCACCCTCGTAGCCCAACCACCCTCGTAGCCTACCACCCCGGTAGCCTCACCACCTCGTAGCCTCACCCACCTCGTTAGCCTCACACCCTCGTAGCCCCACCACCCTTCGTAGCCTCACCACCCTCGTTGCCTCACCACCCTCGATAGCTCACCACCCTCGTTTAGCCTCCCACCCTCGTAGCCTCACCACCCTTCGTAGCCTCACCCCCTCGTAGGCCTCACCACCCTCGTAGCCTCACCCACCACTCGTAGCCTCACCACCCTCGTAGCCTCACCACCATCGTAGCCTCACCACCTCGTAGCCTCACCACCCCTCGTAGCCTCACCACCATCGTGCCTCACCACCTCGCCCATAGACCTCACTTGAGTGAGTGTGCGTCGACGGTCTGGTGGTTTCGTTGATGTCGTGAGTAGGCCGGTCGCTCTTTTGTACCGAGATGCGCGCTAACTCCCACGTTTCGTGTGTCAAGGTCGGCTCGTCGGTATTTTCTCTCACTTTCGACGTTCGGTAAAGCACCACACTCACAACTCTGTCTGATGGTAGATGAATATATACTACCGATAGAGAGATATAGTAGTTTTTTCTTAGAGGCCTGTCCAGTTGGAGTTGTTTTGCGTGATTGGGGTGTATGGCGAGGTTGACCCTCACCACCCTGGTAGCCTCCCACCACCCTGCGTAGCCTCTCCACCATGCGTAGACTCAACCACCCTCGTAGCCTCACCACCCTCGTAGCACTCACCACCTGGTAGCCTCACACCCTTAGGACGCAGATACCACCATATATGGGTGGCACCGCACTCTCACTCACACACGCCCACGAAGTCGTGATGCCACCTGTGTGTGTTTTGCTCGGTAGTGTGTGTGTGTATTATATCTATAGATACCTCGTAGCCTCACCACCCTTGTAGCCTCACCACCCTCGTAGAGATACTCACCACCTCGTAGCCTCCCACCCTCGATAGCCCACCCACCCTCGTAGCTCACCACCCTCGTAGCCTCACCTCCCTGTAGCTCACACCCCTGGTAGACCTCACCACCCTGGTTAGCCTCCACCACCCTCGAAGCCCACACCCTCGTAGCCTCTCCACCTGCGTAGCCCTCCTCACACTCAACCCTCCCCCCCGCGCCCCGTCCTGCACACGCCACCTCACACACCCTTCGTAGCCTACCACCCTGTAGACGTTCGGTTGGCCCGAGCGTCTACGCGCGGCAATTTGGACACTTCTCGGTGTTGAGTGTCTTCGTCGCAGTTGTGTGTGTTGCTCTCTTTTGATTTTCCCCACCACCCCCCTCGTAGGCTGTCTCCAGTTCACCTCCCGTGTGTTTGTGGTGCACCCCACGCCCCACTCATATCTCATACTCGAGCATAGACACGACTCAGACTACCCGCTCGTGTGTGTGTTGTCGTAGGCTCCTCGCTGTAGCCTCTGAGTGGGCGCGCGCCGTGGTGCGGATGGTGTGTGTGTGTGACTCGTGTGTGTGTGTGTGTCCAGATGTGTTTGGTGGTGGTCTTGAGGGTGTGCACGGAACGCCTGTGTTCGAGCGTGTGCTCGTGGTGCTCAGACGGTGCCAGCGGACTATGTGTGTTTGGCGTTCTCTTTAGTTAGCGCCGACTGTCTCGAGTGTGTAAGACTGGTGATTGGTATTGTCACGCCGACTCTCTGTAGCGTAGTCTCTCGCTCCTCCCACTCCTCGCTTCGTATGTCCGCGGGTGCTAGATATGTCAGACACGTTTCGCGTAGTCTCTCATAGTCCACTCTTCAGGTTAGTGCCTACTGGATCATTCACACATCATTTGCGTGTGATAGGGCCCTGCTAATCTGCAACTGCTTGTTCAATAGCAGAGTTGGTATGTCGCCTCGCGCTCGCATCTACTCGATATTGTTTGTGTGTGTGTGTGTGTGTTATATGATAGAGAAGTTGTCTCGGTTGTGTTGGTGTCGCGTTTGATCTCGCTGCTGTTGGTATGCGCTCGGCGCGTTTACGGTTCTGCGTGTGAGTTACACCTCAAATTTGTAGTCGCGCGCTCCATCACTCACCCACCCCCCCCACTTTCGTTGGGCCCCGCGTGTGTGTGTGTGTGGTAGATATAGATGATATATCGAGCACTCCAGTAGCCAGTAGATATACTCTCTCTACGCTCGCAGAAGGCCTCCCTCCCTTCGGAGTTATGAGAGTACTTTGTGTTTTGCGCATCGCTTTGTGGGCGAGAACTGGTTGATTGTTGTGTTGTTGTGAGGCGTGGGGCACTGCCATAATACACCCCTGTAGAGACGTCGTGAATGGGTGGTGGTGTGTCCATTGTAGCTGTACAGTTTTCGTGTGTGATAGAGGAGAGCCACGTGTCACGAGTATGCGACGATGTCGGGCTTCCGACGCGCTCGCACTGTGCCACACCTACATCCACAACACGCCTGCGGCCCTATTTGCAGATAGATAGAACACTGGCGATCTGTGGGTGTGGTGTGGTGTGTGTGTGCAGAGCGCAGATATATCTCCGGCCTTCGTGGCTCACCAGGCTCTAGTCAGCCTCACCACCCTCGTAGGCCTCACACCCTCGTAGCCTCACCTCCCTCGTAGCCTCACCAGCTCTCACTGTAGCCGCACCACCGTGTAGCCTCACACCCTCGTAGCCTCACATCCCTCTTCTAGCCTCTACCTACCCTCGTAGCCTCTCCAGCTCTCAGTAGCATCACCACCTCGTAGCCTCACCACCCTCGGAGCCTCCACCCACCCTGGTAGCCTCCCCCACTCGTTGCTCACACCTTCGTAGCCTCTCACCCTCGTTAGCCTCCACCTGCTCTCAGTAGCATCACCACCATAGTAGCCTCACCTACCCGTTAGGCCTCACCACCCCTCGTAGCCCACCACCCTCGTAGCCTCACCAGCTCTCTGTTGCCTCAACCACCTCGTAGCTACCTCCCTCGTAGGCCTTCACCACCCTGTAGCCTCTCCACCTCGTGTGCCCTCTACTCCATCGTAGCCCACCACCCTTCGTAGACTCACCACCTCGTAGCCTCACCAACCCTCGTAGCATCACCACCCTCGTAGCCTCACCACCCTCGTAGCCTCTCCCTCCCTCGTAGCTCACCACCCTCGTAGACTCCCACCCTTCGTAACCTTTCACCACCCTCGTAGCCTCACCACCTCGTAGACTCACCACCATCGTTGCCTCACCACCCTCGTAGGCTCTCTACCACCCTCGTAGGCCTCACCACCCTCGTAGCCTCACCACCCTCGTAGCCTCACCACCCTCGTAGCCCACCTCCCTCGTAGCCTCACCACCCTCGTAGCCTCCACCACCTCGTTGCCTCACCACCCCTCGTAGCCTCACCACCCTCGTAGCCTCACCACCCTCGTTAGCCTCACCACCTCGTAGCCCCACCACCCTCGTAGCTCACCACCCTCGTCAGCCTCACACCCTCGTAGCCTCACCACCCTCGTAGCCTCACACCTCGGTCCACATTATCGCAAATTTGCTTCTATTTTACATTAAACCAAAATCAATTGTCTTATTCATAAGGTTTTTTGGGGGGTACCAGCTGGACGACCCCCCTCCTACCCCAAAAAAACCATGATGATAAATCCACCAAGGCCGGAAAACATTTTTTTTTTATGTATGTTTTTTTTAAACGGTACCTTGTCTTCCAGGGAATCGTATTATAGCCCAGAATGGCGTCCATAAACATGCTATGTGTGTATTGTTTTCCTGTTGTTTTGTTATGGTATTGCAGGCAACAACAACTACAACAACAACCAACAACTACAACAACAACAACAACAACAACAACTACAACAACAACAACAACAACAACAACTACAACAACAACAACAACTGCTTGACAAGAAAAACCATTAATGTTGGTTTAATTTGAATACACAGTGTATTAAGACCCACACACACACACACACACACACACACACACACACACACACACACTGATGTTATATTCTGTGTAGAGCTTTATCAAGTCTCATAAGCTCTACACAGAGCAAAACGGACACACAGGGTGTAACAACGGACACACAGGGTGTTACAACGGACACACAGGGTGTTACAACGGACTCACAGGTTGTTACAACTGACACACAGGGTGTTACAACGGATATACAAGGTGTAACAACGGACACACAGGGTGTTACAACGGACATACGGGGTGTTACAACGGACACACAGGGTGTTACAACGGACACACAGGGTGTTACAACGGATACACAGGGTGTTACAACGGACACACAGGGTGTTACAACGGACACACAGGGTGTTACAACGGACACACAGGGTGTAACAACGGACACACAGGGTGTTACAACGGACACACAGGGTGTTACAACGGACTCACAGGGTGTTACAACGGACACACAGGGTGTTAAAAACGGATACACGGGGTGTTACAACGGACACACGGGGGGTTTAAAAACGGTTTATACAGGGTGTAACAAGGGACACCAGGGTGTTAAAAACGGACAAAACGTGGGTGTACAACGGACACACAGGGTTGTTACAACGGACACACAGGGTGTAACAACGGACACACAGGGTGTTACAACGGACATGCGGGGTGTTACAACGGACACGCAGGGTGTTACAACGGACACACAGGGTGTAACAACGGATACACAGGGTATTATAACGGACACACAGGGTGTTACAACGGACACACAGGGTGTAGCAACGGACACACAGGGTGTTACAACGGACACACAGGGTGTTACAACGGACATACGGGGTGTTACAACGGACACAGGGTGTTACAACGGACACACAGGGTGTAACAACGGATACACAGGGTATTATAACGGACACACAGGGTGTTACAACGGACACACAGGGTGTAACAACGGACACACAGGGTGTTACAACGGACATATGGGGTGTTACAACGGACACAGGGTGTTACAAGGGAAACACACAGGGGTAAAAAAAACGGATACACAGGGTATTATAACGGACACACAGGGTGTTACAAGGGAAACACACAGGGTTGTAGCAACGGACACACAGGTGTTACAAACGGACACACAGGGTGGTTACAACGGACATACGGGGTGTTACAACGGCCCACGGGGTTTTTTTACAACGGACACACCGGGTGTAACAACGGATACACAGGGTATTATAACGGACACACAGGGTGTTACAATGGACACACAGGGTGTAACAAACGGATACACAGGCATTATAACGGACAAAAACAGGGTGTTAAAAACTGACCCCACAGGGTGTAGCAACGGACACACAGGGTGTAACGACGGACACACAGGGTGTTACAACGGATACACAGGGTATTATAACGGACACACAGAATGTTACAACGGATACACAGGTAAATTATAACGGACACACAGGATGTTACAACGGATACACAGGGTATTATAACGGACACACAGGATGTTACAACGGATACACAGGGTATTATAACGGACACACAGGATGTTACAACGGATACACAGGGTATTATAACGGACACACGGGATTTTTACAACGGATCCCACGGGTATTATAACGGACAACGGGGTTTGGGCAAGAGGTGTATGTGACAGAGCATACAACGTAGAGCTCAAAGATCCATTAATACAGAGAGAGAGAGAGAGTGAGAGAGAGAGAGAGAGAGAAAGACAGAGAGACAGAGAGAGAGAGAGTCATGACACTTCCTTAAAGACAGCATTTGAGTCGAGATTTCTCTTTTAGAGAGGCAGTGCGTACTCTTCCTCCATTATAGAGTACACACTCTATAACAGAGTACACATTGCCTCTGTTATAGAGAGATATGCAAAGGTTTGCAACAAGACTAGTCCCCGCAGCTAAGGGGCATGTTCTACGAGGAGAGGTTAAGGAAACTCAACCTGACAACACTGGAGGACAGGAGGGATATGTACTTTTAACGTATGGCTGTGCCCTCGTGTACCTGTTTTCCGCCTCTCCACAAACCTCTCTATCAATTCCTCTCAGTGTTTTGTATATCATTATCATGTCACCCCTTATCCTTCTGTCCTAAAGTGTATGTATGTATATATGTGTATAGGAGCAGAAAAGCGAGAGGCTCTGTTAACAAATATGTCTATATAGGCCCGTGGTCTGGTAGGTAAAGTTCTCGCTTCACACGCTGAGTGTCCGTGGTTCGATTCCCGGCAAGGGTGGAAACATTGGGTGTGTGTCCTTACAGCTGTTGTCACTGTTCACCTAGCAGTAAGTAGGTACCTGGGTGTTAGTGGACTGGTGTGGGTCGCATCCTGAGACAAAACTGACCTAATTTGCCAGAAATGATCTGCCACACACGAGACTTCCTACATAGTATGTTACTGACGTCAGCCATGTCTGTATAAGTTGTGTTATGTACTAGTGGAATTATTATTATTATTATTATTATTATTATTATTATTATTATTATTATTATTATTATTATTATTATTATTATTATTATTATTATTATAAGACTGCTGGTCATCTGGACACCACCACTCAGGAACACCAGTGTACATACACTGAGAGATATACACACCCCTCAGTGTATATACACTGAGAGATATACACACCCCTCAGTGTATATACACTGAGAGATACACTCATCCTGGTGTATATACACTGAGAGATACACTCATCCTGGTGTATATACACTGAGAGATACACTCATCCTGGTGTATATACACTGAGAGATACACTCATCCTGGTGTATATACACTGAGAGATACACTCATCCTGGTGTATATACCTTGCTACAAGAAGCCAGAATCATGTGTCGCTGCCAGAAGTTCTTGCTAGTACAATTATATAGGAAAAAAATGGATATTTCTTGGAAATACAGAAGTACCATATTCTTGGAAAAATAACACACACCTTCCTATGTTATTGAAAACACCGAGAGATAATATAATCAATTATTTTCTTTCATTTTATGCACGTCCAATTTGCAATGTGATCCGCTACAGTGCGATCCACTGCAGTGCGATCCACTACAGTGCGATCCATTGCAGTGCGATCCACTACAGTGCGATCCACTACAGTGCGATCCACTACAGTGCGATCCAAATACAGTGCGATCCACTACAGTGCGATTTCCCCTACAGTGCGATCCACTACAGTGCGATCCACTGCATGTGATCCACTACAGTGCGATCCACTGCAATGTGATCCACTACAGTGCGATCCACTGCAATGTGATCCACTACAGTGCGATCCACTGCAGTGCGATCCACTACAGTGCGATCCACTACAGTGCGATCCACTACAGTGCGATCCACTGCAATGTGATCCACTACAGTGCGATCCACTGCAGTGCGATCCACTACAGTGCGAATCCACTACAGTGCGATCCACTACAGTGCGGGTCCACTGCAATGTGATCCACTACAGTGCGATCCACTACAGTGCGATCCACTGCATGTGATCCACTACAGTGCGATCCACTACGTGCGTCCACTACAGTGCGATCCACTGCAATGTGATCCACTACAGTGCGATCCACTGCAGTGCGATCCACTACAGTGCGATCCACTACAGTGCGATCCACTGCATGTGATCCAATGCATGTGATCCACTTCCCACCGTCTGTGAATACAATTAAAAAAGAATCTAACCCCAGGACGGTTTCAGAGCCAATCTATAAAGCGGATTTAATCCCCTTGAGAAAATATTATGTCAACTAGCCGACTGTGGCGTCCAGCAGGGTAATACTGACCTCCCTTGTTATTAGTAAAGCTACACACGTGGGGCAGAGTTAATTAAACAGTGGGAGATACCAGAGAGAGAGAGATGGAGAGGGGAATTTGGAAGATAATTAGGAATAGAGAGGGATGAGAAGTCTGTTAGAAGAGGACATAGAAAGGGAAGAATATCTAGTTAAGAATGGAAAGTAGATCTTACTAGAAAAACATGACGTTACTAACATGATATTATTAACATGACGTTACTAACATGATGTTATTAACATGACGTTACTAACATGATGTTATTAACATGACGTTATTAACATGACGTTACTAACATGATGTTATTAACATGACGTTACTAACATGATGTTATTAACATGACGTTACTAACATGATGTTATTAACATGACGTTACTAACATGATGTTATTTTAAAATGACGTTTACTAACATGATGTTATTAACATGACGTTACTAACATGATGTTATTAACATGACATTGCTAACATGATGTTATTAACATGACGTTACTAACATGATGTTATTAACATGACGTTACTAACATGATGTTATTAACATGACGTTCTAACATGAATTTTTATTAACATGACGTTAAAAAACATGATGTTATTAACATGACGTTATTAACATGACGTTACTAACATGATGTTATTAAAATGACGTTTTCTAACATGAGTTTTTAACATGACGTTACTAACATGATGTTATTAACATACGTTACTAACATGATTTATTAACATGACGTTACTAACATGATGTTATTAACCAGACGTTTCTAACAATGTTTTTATTAACATGACCCTTGCTAACATGATGTTTTAACATGACATTGCTAACATGATGTTATTAACATGACGTTACAACATGATGTTTTTAAATGGGCGTGCTAACATGATGTTTTTAACATGACGTTGCTAACATGATGTTATTAACATGACATTGCTAACATGATGTTATTAACATGACTTACTAACTTTATGTTATTAACATGACGTTACTAACATGATGTTATTAACATGACGTTGCTAACATGATGTTATTAACATGACGTTACTAACATGATGTTATTAACATGACGTTGCTAACATGATGTTATTAACATGACGTTACTAACATGATGTTATTAACATGACGTTACTAACATGATGTTATTAACATGACGTTACTAACATGATGTTATTAACATGACGTTTAAACATGATGTTATTAACATGACCCTTGCTAACATGATGTTATTAACATGACGTTACTAACAAGAAAGTTATTAACATGACGTTACTAAAATGATTTTTATTAACATGACGTTACTAACATGATATTATTAACATGACGTTACTAACATGACGTTATTAACATGACATTGCTAACATGATGTTATTAACATGACGTTACTAACATGATGTTTTAAAACATGACGTTACTAACATGATGTTTTTTACATGACTTACTAACATGATGTTATTAACATGACGTTGCTAACAAGATGCATCTTAGCATCTTAACAAGAAAGTCTTATTACGGTTTATCTATATGATTGCAAGAAAGTGGATCAACACCGTGTTGCACTCTGCCAGCGAGTGCAACACAAACAATATTGACTCAACAAATATGACCACCTCGCAACCTCCCCCTGAAAACACCCTGTATTAATAATTTATATAATAAAATTTATATTAATATTATAATATATATAAAAATATATTTTAAAATTATTTTATTCGTCCCGAATAGGTTTAAAATTTTTCGATTTTGGCTTAAATAAGCAACCGCTTTTTCTTGCCGAATAAGGAAAGGAGTAAAGGCGGCTTTGGATCATTTTGTACCCTTTTCTTTTCCGCAACAATGCATCCCCTGATGATGTGTTGCTGAAAACACGAAGGCCTGAGCTATCACAACGAGAAGTTTTAAAAAAAGGCAATACTGTGAGGGCCAGGATCGAACCCCTGATATTTTATCACTCTCCTGGGAAGACCTTCACCCCGTCACGTGCTTTTCAGGCGTACGTCGTAGGGCAAGGCCATGAGTGTAGTAGAACACCCCCATTTTAATAAAATATTATAACCTAAGGCAGTGTGGGGGCATCAACGCGAGGAGCGACACTCTGGGAAAAGACCCAAACAAAAAGGGGGTCGAAAAAAACCCGGTTAAGTTTTCCCCTTTAAGAATTCACTAGAAATGATTCCGTGCCACAAAAAACAAGATTTTATATATTGTAAATTCTAGGGGGGTAAAGGAGGGTGTGTATTTAATTTGCATGCAAAAAACCGGTTGTGTGGGTTTGAATATGGGTTTTAAGAAGATTTTCAGGATGGGTTGTGCAGAGGTGACCGTAGGAGGCGACCCGCCCTCACCCACCCTCTCACCAGTTATAATACAGCCAGATATGTTATTACGGTGCTGTTCCATGATGTAATTAGTATGAAATAATGCGGTGGGCAGGTACATTATCCCCTATAAAGTATAGCAGGTAAGCCAGCATCGCCCAGGAGCCAAGGTGTTGCTAGAGTACATACTGGTCACAGCCTCCCTCTTACATTTATCTGAATTAGTCGGGTTTTTTTTCCCCTGTTGTATCAGTACGAGATTTTGACTCTACAGGAACCTACGTCAGGTTATTTATCTCAGAGGAAAACCTGGTTAAAGTTGGACTCTGTGTTTGGGCAGGAATGTCTACTGATGTTATGAACTTTTGTAAGTAATAAATTTTTGTATTTGTGTCTTGACCTAGCGTGTTGTGTTGTCTAAGAGAGGAGCCTTGATGCTGTGGAGATCAAGAGATCTCCCGTCTTGTGTTCTCTGAGGAGCCTTGATGCTGTGGAGATCAAGAGATCTCCCGTCTTGTGTTCTCTGAGGAGCCTTGATGCTGTGGAGATCAAGAGATCTCCCGTCTTGTGTTCTCTGAGGAGCCTTGATGCTGCTGGAGATCAAGAGATCTCCCGTCTTGTGTTCTCTGAGGAGCCTTGATGCTGCTGGAGATCAAGAGATCTCCCGTCTTGTGTTCTCTGAGGAGCCTTGATGCTGCTGGAGATCAAGAGATCTCCCGTCTTGTGTTCTCTGAGGAGCCTTGATGCTGCTGGAGATCAAGAATCTCCCGTCTTGTGTCTCTGAGGAGCCTTGATGCTGCTGGAGATCAAGAGATCTCCCGTCTTGTGTTCTCTGAGGAGCTTTGATGCTGCTGGAGATCAAGAGATCTCCTGTCTTATGTTCTCTGAAGAGCCTGGATGCTGCTGGAGATTTCTTTATCTCCCGTCATTCCTCAGGCAGTGACTGACCGCTACAATTTCAGCGTCTGATCTACATATAAACGCATCACCTAGCTGGCCACACCAGTAGGAACAACCAGGTGAACTTGCTCAGGTCCTTAAATAAAAGAAATTTAGCAAAACAGGTAAGCTAGACGTGTTATTCTCATTGTTTCACCTCACTCGTGTCTCTCCTTATCCTAAGTCTTACCGGAGAAGTGCAGGCTAAGTGCCTTCAGTCTATCCTCGTAGGAGAGATTTCTAACACATGGGATCAACATCCCCGTCCTGTAATATGGAGACCTGATCTGTGCAGTATAACTTAAATGAGGTCTTACCAAGGATATACGTATACACAAACCACGGAACGGGTGAGGTATGAACCCATGGCTAGTGAGTCGTAACACTCCAGGCCAGTGCGTTAACCACTGGGCCAACTGGCTACAATGAGATTCATCCAAATATGTATATATATTTCTACACACCATAGGGAGGTTATCATGGGCCTCCACTGTGACCACAAATGCAAGTTTTTACAGATAAATCTCCTGATATAAAACCCGATAACTCCTCTTTATACTTCTTGATTTGAAGCCAAGAATTCTACTGGCTTTAATGAGAATATTTGTATGTTTGGGACACTAGAGGATAAATAAGATACATGTGCAGTACCTGGGTCGTCTGAACACCGGGTTTTATTGATTTAAAACAGAGGTATGGACAGGGAGATATATATATATTGGAGCCAGAGGAACTAAAAAGTGTAGTAGTAGTAGACGTGATTACATGTGGGCGGGGCCCTCTAGTTGATGTAAGTCATGTCTGTCTGAGATGATCCTGTCTGAGATGATCCTGTCTGAGATGATCCTGTTTGAGATGATCCTGTTTGAGATCCTGTCTGAGATTATTCTGTCTGAGATGATCCTATTTTGAGATGATCCTGTTTGAGATGATCCTCTCTGAGATGATTCTGTCTGAGATGGTCCTGTTTTGAGATGATCCTGTCTGAGATGATCCTGTTTTGAGATGATCCTGTCTGAGATGATCCTGTTTTGAGAAGATCCTGTTTGAGATGATCCTGTCTGAGATGATCCTGTCTGAGATGATCCTGGCTGAGATGATCCTGTCTAATATCCTATACTGGGTGACTGGTTGGTTTGTTATGGTCATTACAGGCTGTGTGTCACCTGTTCACCACCAGTCAAAAATAGTGATTAACATGAATTATTTGTGTATATACACTGAGATATACACCTCTCAGTGTATATACAATGAGAGGTGTACAAGGCAGCCTCCCACCCAGCTAAGTTGCGTCCTAGCACCCAGCTAGGCTGCGTCCTAGCACCCAGCTAGGCTGCGGTCCTCCACCAGACTGAAGGACGCCTCCCATGCGTTCAGGGATCGATGCGCCCGTTTGGGTTTAGAGTGGAGACACAGTTGGATAGCCTTCATACCCTGACCACACCACAAACTGTGAGTCTTGAAGACAGCTACGAGTCTTGAAGATGGCTTAAAGATAGCTTAAAGATAGCTAGGAGTCTTGAAGATGGCTTAAAGACAGCTTAAAGATAGCTAGGAGTCTTGAAGATGGCTTAAAGATAGCTAGGAGTCTTGAAGATGGCTTAAAGATAGCTAGGAGTCTTGAAGATGGCTTAAAGATAGCTAGGAGTCTTGAAGATGGTTTAAAGATAGCTAGGAGTCTTGAAGATGGTTTAAAGATAGCTAGGAGTCTTGAAGATGGCTTAAAGATAGCTAGGAGTCTTGAAGATGGCTTAAAGATAGCTAGGAGTCTTGAAGATGGTTTAAAGATAGCTAGGAGTCTTGAAGATGGTTTAAAGATAGCTAGGAGTCTTGAAGATGGCTTAAAGATAGCTTAAAGACAGCTTAAAGACAGCTAGGAGTCTTGAAGAGAGCTTCAAGAGAGCTTCAAGAGAGCTTAAAGACAGCTAGGAGTCTTCAAGAGAGCTTAAAGACAGCTAGGAGTCTTGAAGAGAGCTTCAAGAGAGCTTAAAGACAGCTAGGAGTCTTCAAGAGAGCTTCAAGAGAGCTTAAAGACAACTTAAAGACAGCTAGGAGTCTTGAAGAGAGCTTCAAGAGAGCTTAAAGACAGCTAGGAGTCTTCAAGAGAGCTTCAAGAGAGCTTAAAGACAGCTTAAAGACAGCTAGGAGTCTTCAAGAGAGCTTCAAGAGAGCTTAAAGACAGCTTAAAGACAGCTAGGAGTCTTGAAGAGAGCTTCAAGAGAGCTTAAAGACAGCTAGGAGTCTTCAAGAGAGCTTCAAGAGAGCTTAAAGACAGCTTAAAGACAGCTAGGAGTCTTGAAGAGAGCTTGAAGACAGCCAGCAGTCTTGAAGACAACCCGGGGAGTGATCTTGCCACCAACATGATCAGCTGACATCTCTTTTACCGCAACAACACAACACAAACCACCAATCTTCCTTCACAAGTAGTTAATGACACCCTCAGGTATTAACTTGATACCCTGGTATTAACTTGATACCCTGGTATTAACTTGATACCCTGGTATTAACTTGATACCCTGGTATTAACTTGATACCCTGGTATTAACTTGATACCCTGGTATTACCTTGATACCCTGGTATTAACTTGATACCCTGGTATTAACTTGATACCCTGGTATTAACCTTGATACCTGGTATTAACTTGATACCCTGGTATTAATTGATACCCTGGTATTAACTTGATACCCAGGTATTAACTTGATACCCTGGTTTTTAACTTGATACCCTGGTATTAACTTGATACCCTGGTATTACCTTGATACCCTGGTATTAACTTGATACCCTGGTATTAACTTGATACCCTGGTATTAACTTGATACCCTGGTATTACCTTGATACCCTGGTATTAACTTGATACCCTGGTATTACCTGATACCTGGTATTAACTTGATACCCTGGTATTAACTTGATACCCTGGTATTACCTTGATACCCTGGTATTAACTTGATACCCTGGTATTAACTTGATACCCTGGTATTAACTTGATTTCCCTGGTATTACCTTGATACCCTGGTATTAACTTGATACCCTGGTATTAACTTGATACCCTGGTATTACCTTGATACCCTGGTATTAACTTGATACCCTGGTATTAACTTAGATACCCTGGTATTAACTTGATACCCTGGTATAACTTGATACCCTGGTATTAACTTGATACCCTGGTATTAACTTGATACCCAGGTATTAATTTGATACCCTGGTATTAACTTGATACCCTGGTATTAACTTGATACCCTGGCATTAACTTGATACCCTGGTATTAACTTGATACCCTAGTATTAACTTGATACCCTGATGTTAACTTGATACCCTGGTATTAACTTGATACCCTGGTATTAACTTGATACCCTGGTATTAACTTGATACCCTGGTATTAACTTGATACCCTGGTATTAACTTGATACCCTGGTATTACCTTGATACCCTGATATTACCTTGATACCCTGGTATTAACTTGATACCCTGGTATTAACTTGATACCCTGGTATTACCTTGATACCCTGGTATTAACT
Source organism: Cherax quadricarinatus (assembly GCF_026875155.1). Lineage (NCBI taxonomy): Eukaryota > Metazoa > Arthropoda > Malacostraca > Decapoda > Parastacidae > Cherax > Cherax quadricarinatus. The sequence goes on along the minus strand of NC_069481.1, from coordinate 21,162,999 downwards.
TAATACCCTGGTATTAACTTGATACCCTGGTATTACCTTGATACCCTGGTATTAACTTGATACCCTGGTATTAACTTGATACCCTGGTATTAACTTGATACCCTGGTATTAACTTGATACCCTGGTATTAACTTGATACCCTGGTATTAACTTGATACCCTGGTATTAACTTGATACTGGTGTATTAAGCACCATCTGACCTACATAAACAACACATAACACTCTCCCTAAGATAACAAGAGAATGCCTCTTCTTCTCGGCTTCAAACTGACGTTTCTTCCTGCAAGGTTTGACTCACTACTGAGACTTATGTGTCCTGCAGTGCCATGGTTACTGTAGACTTGTGTTTCTGTTACGTTGTTAATGTTATTGTTGGTCTGCGAGGCTGATGCCCCCCTCTACACTATTCCTTTCACGTGCATTGATGTACAGGAAGCAAGGTTAGAGCAACACTGGGATACCTTCCCCAAGTTCGAGGAAGCAGGAAGTGTCATCGGGACTCAGGGGCCCAGGAGCTGGAGGTCATCATTAGTACAGAGAGCTGTGGTGCTTCTGGCTATAAGAACTAGATCTGACTAATTAGCTTTCATTTTCCTGTCAGTCATAAGGTTTTTTTAAGTACGTATTACATTTGTGAATTATTAATTTACTATAGTTTACCATGAATCGTTAATTTACTACAGTTTACCATGAATCGTTAATTTACTATAGTTTACCATGAATCGTTAATTTACTATAGTTTACCATGAATCGTTAATTTACTATAGTTTACCATGAATTGTTAATTTAGTAAAGTTTACCATAAATCGTTAATTTACTGTAGTTTATCAAACAACAATTTACATTTTCTATGGTGAGGCGCTGGTTGTCATGGCAACCAGTGTAAACAACATCCCTATCTCAGTTCACCTTCATTGTTTATTCATTATTAACCTACTATACACTGCCCTATGTGTATACCTTGCATACAGTGTATTGTGCCGGTTAACAGGTGTGTCGGTGGTAAATATTGTGGCAGTTATAGTGCACACCGGCAGTTGAATTAACACAAATTTTTCAATAGGAGGCCTGGTCACAGACCGGGCCGCGGGGGCGTTGACCCCCGGAACTCTCTCCAGGTAAACTCCAGGTAGCTTCTTATTTTGTTATTTACACGATCAGGATACATACATACATGTATGCAAATATACGATCGACACCATGCCCAGCCCTTCTCAGGTAGGGTAGGTGCCTGAGCCCGAGCCTTCAGCTCATAAGACTGTCATTCCCATTAGCCCCCTTGGGGCGAGGATGGCAGACCAGAGAGGCCTAGCTTGTGGCTAGGCCTGGGGACAGTTGGTCCCAAAGATGAGGAGGTACTTGTGCCTCCTCCCATGGGAGACTTAGGTCTCAGACACTCCCTAAAGAGGGAGTCAAGGCCGGGCCACCACTTGGAAAAGGCCCGGGCCGGGAGAATACCAGCTAATCTTTAATAATAATAATAATAATATGCAAATATACCAGAATACATACATACATGCATACAAATATACCAGAATACATACGTACATGCATACAAATATACCAGAATACATACGTACATGCATACAAATATACCAGAATACATTCGTACATGTATGCAAATATACCAGAATACATTCGTACATGTATGTAAATATACCAGAATACATACGTACATGCATACAAATATACCAGAATACATACATGTATACAAATATACCAGAATACATTCGTACATGTATGCAAATATACCAGAATACATACATGTATACAAATATACCAGAATACATTCGTACATGTATGCAAATATACCAGAATACATACATGTATACAAATATACCAGAATACATACATACATATATACAAATATACCAGAATACATTCGTACATGTATGCAAATATACCAGAATACATTCGTACATGCATACAAATATACCAGAATACATACATGTATACAAATGTACCAGGATACATACATATATATATATATATATATATATATATATATATATATATATATATATATAAATATACCAGGATACATACAGTGGTAAAAATTCTGTAATGTATCACTTGTGTATTTCTGAGACGTTTGTCCTCTTGTGTTTAGAAGTGAGGGAAGTACTGGAGCCACCGTCATCCCAGACTCTACAAGACAGTGTCTAGAAGACAGTGTCTAGAAGACAGTGTCTAGAAGACAGTGTCTACAAGACAGTGTCTACAAGACAGTGTCTACAAGACAGTGTCTACAAGACAGTGTCTACAAGACAGTGTCTAGAAGACAGTGTCTAGAAGACAGTGTCTAGAAGACAGTGTCTAGAAGACAGTGTTTAGAAGACAGTGTTTAGAAGACAGTGTTTAGAAGACAGTGTTTAGAAGACAGTGTCTAGAACAGTGTCTAGAAGACAGTGTCTAGAAGACAGTGTCTAGAACAGTGTCTAGAAGACATTGTCTAGAAGGCAGTGTCTAGAACAGTGTCTAGAAGACATTGTCTAGAAGGCAGTGTCTAGAAGACAGTGTCTAGAAGACAGTGTCTAGAAGACAGTGTCTAGAAGACAGTGTCTAGAACAGTGTCTAGAAGACATTGTCTAGAAGGCAGTGTCTAGAACAGTGTCTAGAAGACATTGTCTAGAAGGCAGTGTCTAGAAGGCAGTGTCTAGAAGACAGTGTCTAGAAGACAGTGTCTAGAAGACAGTGTCTAGAAGACAGTGTTTAGAAGGCAGTGTCCTAGTCTTAGCAACGTCTAGCGTCATACAAGCCACAAAATCCTATGCCTTGGCCTGTCTCCTAGCTCCTAGCAACGTCTAGCATCATACAAGCCACAAGATCCTATGTGTTGGTCCGTCTCCTAGCTCCTAGCAACGTCTAGCATCATACAAGCCACAAGATCCTATGTGTTGGTCCGTCTCCTAGCACCTAGCAACGTCTAGCACCACAGGGAGCTCCTTGTTCATAATGAGGGAGATTTGTGGATCACCGGGGGCGTCCGCCCCTTCTTCCGGGGCATCACCCGCCGCCCACACCACCCACTCCTCCGCTACCGTCAGCGCTGACACCCTCAAAAGTGGCATTGGGTTGGCTTGGACGGTGTCTGGGGGTAGTGGCAGGGGCGTGGGCGGCCCTACCGCTGTCGCTGCAGGAGTGGGCGGCACTGCCGCAGGAGTGGGTGGCGCTAGCCCACGTCTGGGCAGCAGCACCGTCAGCATGGCCAACGTGTTGGAGTTTCTGCTGACTTCAGCGCAGCTGCATCGCGTAGCTGCTGCTACCACTGACAAGGTCAGCAGACTTGTTCACTAGTATACTGTTATCACTGATAAGGTGTCAGCAGACGTGTTCACTGGTATACTGATACCACTGACAAGGTGTCAGCAGACGTGTTCACTGGTATACTGATACCACTGACAAGGTGTCAGCAGACTTGTTCACTGATATACTGCAACAAAATGTACTTTGTCCTTATCCAGGTAGCGTTCACTCCAGCACATGACCTGCACATCCCCTACCCTTCCTAAATCCTTCTTCTTCCTCTACAATCCTGCTCTCCATCTCATCGTCTTATTATTTAAATAATAATTCTAACATACACTTTACCTGATATAGTCAATGGGTTTATTCCCCTATAATTTTTACTCTCTTTGTCTATCTCTGTCTCTCTTGCCTCATTGTTCCCTTATACAGAGACACATTTGCTTGCTACCTGGCAATCTCTACATACTGTCTGTTACTTCTTACATATAATGGACATACCAGCCACCCTACCTGGAGTTTACCTGGAGAGAGTTTCGGGGGTCAACGCCCCCGCGGCCCGGTCTGTGACCAGGCCTCCTGGTGGATCAGCGCCTGATCAACCAGGCTGTTGCTGCTGGCTGCACGCAAACCAACGTACGAGCCACAGCCCGGCTGATCAGGAACTGACTTTAGGTGCTTGTCCAGTGCCAGCTTGAAGACTGCCAGGGGTCTGTTGGTAATCCCCCTTATGTGTGCTGGGAGGCAGTTGAACAGTCTCGGGCCCCTGACACTTATTGTATGGTCTCTTAACGTGCTAGTGACACCCCTGCTTTTCATTGAGGGGATGGTGCATCGTCTGCCAAGTCTTTTGCTTTCGTAGTGAGTGATTTTCGTGTGCAAGTTCGGTACTAGTCCCTCTAGGATTTTCCAGGTGTATATAATCATGTATCTCTCCCTCCTGCATTCCAGGGAATACAGGTTTAGAAACCTCAAGCGCTCCCAGTAATTGAGGTGTTTTATCTCCGTTATGCGCGCCGTGAAAGTTCTCTGTACATTTTCTAGGTCGGCAATTTCACCTGCCTTGAAAGGTGCTGTTAGAGTGCAGCAATATTCCAGCCTAGATAGAACAAGTGACCTGAAGAGTGTCATCATGGGCTTGGCCTCCCTAGTTTTGA